>JAGFNQ010002606.1:14126-59698 GCA_024364735.1 Boesenbergia rotunda | reverse complement strand
CGTAGCCAGGGGTGAGATAGTCCTTAAACATGTAGACTCTAAATCTAACTTAGCTGACATATTCACCAAACCCCTACCTGAGTCTGTATTCAGCTCACTGAGAAGGTAATTAGGACTATGCTTCGTAGAATAGGTTAACTTTACTTTTGGTTTTCTCACTGCTTTACTTGAGTTTTAAAATCAGTTTCTAAAACAATAATTGCTTTACTTAATTTCAAAATCAGTTGTTAATTAGTTTGAAATTTTTTTTTCAGTTTTCGACTTAGTTTTCTTTTCAAAAACTACCCCATTCAAAACTAGGGTCTTTTTCGCAAGTGAACTTAGCCTAGGCCCTAACCCTAGAACTACATGCACCTATAGATTTAGAAGCCAGCATCTCACAAGCACCTTAGGGTACTTTTGACTGATAACCTAGAAAGGGTTGAGATGCTTAGGTCTTTGCCTTAATTCAAGATGCTTTAAGTCAATGCATCTGCAGTAATTGAGGCACTAAATACAACTTAAACAATAATCAAGTTAAGTGTCAAGTTTAGAAAATCTAACATGAACAAAACACTTAACTCGACTAACCCTCGCGAAAACTACTGCTTATAACAGTCAGTAAGTAGCTAATTGAGTTAGACAGGTCCCTACAGAGGTAATTTAAAATTGGTTTGATTCAGTTTATCTTGCATTGGTTCAGTACAACACATTAATTCATTTTGCAATTTATTTATGCAATTTATTTATCTTTTGCTATATTGCTTTGTTTTTGATATATGGCAAAGGGGGAGAGATAGGAAAGGAAGCGTTAAATTTTTTTTTGTTTTAACTTTATCATTTCTTCAAAAAGTACTTGATCTATTTTCAAAAGTACTAAGATTTTCTTCAAAATCTTACTAAGTGAAAGTTGTTTTCAAAAATCTTTTTAAGTACTTAAATTTAATCGGTGTTCAAAAATCTTTTTAAGTACTTAAGCGGATTGTCAAATTTTTTTCTAAGTACTTAAACTTAAGCAGATTGTCAGAATTTTACTAAGTACTTATCTTAAACTTAAAAATTCAGAAGATGTTTTTTCTACTGACTTGAAATGTTTTTTTAGTGTAAATCTTCAAAAGTGCACAACCAATTTTGTGAAAATATGTTTCTAAAGCTTCTTTTGAAAACTGTTCTAAGTGTTTAATGCCATTATTTTGACTTAGAAACTTTTTCAAAAAAAAACCCTACGAACTTTTGAAAAACTTAGGGGGAGATTCCTTCCAGGGGGAGGAAACAAAAATTTTAGATCATCCGTTCAGGATTAACTTAACTTTTTGAACCAGGTTGCCATAAATCAAAAAGGGGGAGATTGTTGGTGCAGACAGCACCTAAATCGAACCTGTGTTTTGATAATAGCAAAAGGGTTCAAAAGTTAAGATGTTTTGTTTTTCTAACATACTACTTGAGTGTGCAGATTAAAGTCCTAGCGAAGGACTGCTAGGCGTCTAGCGAAGGACTGCTAGGCATCGGAACCCTAAGACCCAACGAAGTGCTGCTGGGCACCTAGCGAAAGGCTGCTAGGAGTCAAAGACCTGGCGAAGGACTGCTGGGCACCAGGCGAAGGACTGCCTGGAACTAAAGACCTGGCGAAGGACTGCTGGGCACCAGGCGAAGGACTGCCTGGAACTAAAGACCTGGCGAAGGACTGCTGGGCACCAGGCGAAGGACTGCTGGGTCAAAAGTCCAACCAGAGGAGCCGGTTGGCATCAGGTAAATTCTCCTGAGAGGAGTAGGTGAGGACGCGTTCCCTGTTGAGGGAACAGTAGGCGTCGGTTCGACCTAGGGCTCCATTTTGGAGACCCAAAGTCAGAACTAAGATAGCTAAGGCTGTATAAAACTAATAATTGATTGCTCTATGTTGTTTTGGACTAACCCTGGATGCAGGACCGAAGGAATGAGTTTCTGCAGCTCAGAACGCCTCAAAGGAGAGAGGTAGCAGCTGAGCAGGGCGCCCCCAAGGTCAAGGCAAAACAAGTTAAGCAAGAGTTCGCTTCTGAAGCTTACTGGGCGGGGCACCCCCGTGCTCCCGGGCGCCCCGGGCTCAAGCCAACGAAGAGGATAAACTTCATCCAGCCGAGAAGCCCGCTGAAAGGGTCAACCAGGGCGCCCCCAGCGTCTCGGGCGCCCCCACAATCAACCCTCAGCCCTATTCGAGTGGGATAAGGGCTGACCGAGAGTTGCTCGGATCAGGGAGTATGCATTTCACCAATTGACTGGCTCCTGATCGGTCGGGTGACCGATCAGGGAGCGAGCAATGAGGTTGAGTTCCCTTGCTGAACTGCTCCTGATCAGTCTGATGACCGATCAGGATCACTGTGCATATCGTTCTGGTGAACGATCTAGCTTCGCGGGCTTCTCACTAAAATCGATCAGGACGGTTCCTGATCGGTCTGGTGATGACCTGATCGGACTGTTGACCGATCAGGTGACACCCTGATCGGTCAGTTGACCGATCAGAAGGCTTAGCCTGCGAAACTCAGAAATCGTCCAATATAAGGGTGGATCGGTCCGGTGAACGATCCACGACCTGGGATCGATCTGGTGATCGGTCCAGGAAAATCTCAAAGAAATCGCGATTTCTGATTGAGCGTTGGGGATCGATCAGGACGGAGCCTGATCGGTCTGGAACTAGCCTGATCGGTCTGGTGACCCATCAGGAGGCTCTCTGATCGGTTTGGTGACCGATCAGACGCAGAACTTTAATTCAAATACGATGTCAGAAGCTCTGATCGCGTCTGTTTTCACTGCCGATTCTCTGATACATTGCTGATATGTTTTGATATGCATTGCTAAGCCTCTGTTGAAGTGTGCAGGTGATAGCAGGTGATTCAAACACTCAAGGAGGGTCAATGGGAGGCTTTCCGTTGAGCAGGTTTGGCTGTTTCTCATTCTCAGGTTTCAACGGGCAACTGACGCAGCTGGCGACTGACAGAGGCTCAACTGGAGAGGGAGTCTTTAGTGGACTGAGTGCTCAGGGAGGTCAGTGGGTTCAGGCTGGCTCAGTGGATGCTGATGAAGCTTGTGATGGTGAGCAGAGCTTAAGTGATGAAGCTGAGGCAGAGGAGACGAGAGAGACAGACAGAAAACTTGGGAAGTTGTTGCTGGGCTGTGTTCGTGCTCTCTGTTGCTTTGTTCTTGAGCGTTCTTGTTTCATCTTTGTGAGCTTCCCTTCTCGAGTGTCTCGTGTGCTTAATCTTGTATTCATCTACTGAGACAGCTTGTGGAGAGGTTACTCCACCGAGAAGGAGGCGCTTGATATCCGGTGTTCACCGGGGCTTGATCTGCCGATGATCAAGGGATCGCCCACCTCACGGGCACGCCAAGGAGTAGGGGCAAGTTATCCCCGAACCTTGTAAACGATCCTTGTTAGCGATCCTTGGTTTGTATTCTCTGTTTCTGCAGTTTTGTTAAGTTTGCTTCTCTGCATTTGTTGTGTTTCCGCTGCTACTAACTTAAGTGCAGAGAAGATTCGAAAAGAGCTTAGAAATTGTGTCTGGCTAGATTCACCCCCCCCCTCTCTAGCCATCTCGTCACCAACAAGTGGTATCAGAGCTTGGGGCTCTGTCTACGGCTTAACATCCGAGAGCTTACAACAAGATGGTTGGAAGAGAAGGAATGAGCACAAACCGACCTCCATTCTTTGACGGCACAGATTTTCCATATTGGAGGTCAAGGATGGAGTTCTATCTCAAGACCAACATCAGATTGTGGTTTGCCGTGAAGGAGGGCTTCATCCTTCCAAGAGATGGTGAAGGAAAAGAGCTAGATTTCTCCATGTGGTCAGCTGAGCAAATCAAAAGAGGAGAAGCGGATGCTAAGGCTGTGGTCACCTTGCAATGTGGGATGACAAAGGACTAACTTATCAAAGTTGGTCCCTTTACAAGTGCAAATGACCTATGGAACAAAATCTTTGAGCTCCATGAGGGAACTCAAGATACACGGATAGTCAAGAAGGACCTCCTTCTCAGCGAACTCCAAAACTAGACAATGGGAAAAAACGAAACTGTGTGTATGCTTCATTGTCGGTTCAAGGAGATCTACAATGGTCTTCATTCCAACAGTGAGAAGGTAGAGGACCGAGACTTCGTAAGGTATGTTCTCAAAGCTTTTCCTAGGAACGCCTTGTGGTCAACCATTGTGGATGCTTACAAGGTTTCCAAGGACTTATCTTTTGTTAAGTTAGAGGATTTATTTTGTGAGATGGAGCTACATGAGATCTCTAACACAAGCCCAAAAGAGAAAGGGTTTGCTTACGTGGCAGGTAACAAAAGAAAGGAGAAGAAGGATGAGAACACCCACTGTCATGTGGCTCTAGTGGCCTTAGAAGATTCAAAGGAGGAGAGTGATGACGAATCAAGCTCCTCAACCGCGCCTTCATCATCTTCGGATGATGAAGAGGTAATTTCTCCCGAGTTAGATAAGTGCTATCGAGCCATCGCATGTCTAACTAAGATACTTAAAAAATCTAAGGCCAAAGTTAAATCTTTGAAATTGGAAGTAGAACATTTAAAAACCTCTAAGGATGAGGTAATTGATGACTTGCATGTTAAGACCCTTGAGAATGACAATAAGGACTTAAAGAGCGAAGTTGAAAATCTCAAGAATATTCTTGAGAAATTCTCATCTAGCTCCAAAACCTTAGACATGATACTCAATTCCCAAAGGGCGGTTTACAATAAGGTCGGTATAGGTTACCGACCTAAGGAACCAACTTTTGTATCATTAATGTCTAGAACCCAAGTTAGATCATCAAATGATTCTAGGGTTCAAAAGGTTAAAAAGAAAGTGACTAAGGCATGGGTGCCAAAGTCCTTCATTGAAGATGCATTAGGTCCCAAAATTTGGGTACCTAAAACTTCCATATTTCGAATTATATAGCTTGTTTTGAGGGGGAGCATCTATCAACATGGGTAGTTGATATTTGGTGCTCCAAACATATAGCCATTCCTAGTTAGGAATGTGCTCATCATTTTCTCAAATTAGTGAATGACCATGTACTACTCATAGAAAGGTTTTTCTTTGACAATTTAGATGATTAGATTTAAATCAATGAAAAAACTTGAATTTCACTTAAGTAGTAAGGAAATTTTCATGTAAGGAAATTTTCATGCAATGAACAATAGTATATCCATGTTTCAAAATAAATCTACAAGTTTTGGAAAAATTGCATGAAGAGTTTAGATTCACACATAACTGGCTCTTAGCATGAATTGGTTAAAAGAATAGGTTGTATTGTTGCAATTTGTGTTTTCATGCAAGTTATGGTTTATGAAATGTCTTATCTCAAGTCCAAGTATGCCATGATTATCTTGTATGTGTTATAACACATAAATGCATGTTGAAAAACAAGATGAACATATAGTCTGGGCTGATCATTATAAAAATCTCACAAGGTATCACCATGAGTTTTAAAATTCACTGTTTAACCTTCTATGACCTAGTGATTCTCGTGTATCAAACTAAGGTTTCTTGATATGATCATGCTTTGATACAAACATGTTTTGATACTCAAGATCATGCTTAGAACATAATTGAACATTCTTTGAAACTGATCATACAAATTTTTTTTGGGCTCAAGTTCATGATTAAGAACATACTCATCATGCTTTGACACAGATCATGACATATATCTTGATTAAGGGAACCCTTAGGACCAAATGGATTAACATTAATTGAATTAGGGTTTAGGAATGGTTGAGATTTGAAACAAAGTTGATTTCATAGTTTTTGAAATTTTGTTTCTGAAACTGAAACCATTCTGTATCATCCCTGATCGGTCCACCGACCGATCAGGAGTGCTTCTGATCGGTCTGGTGACCGATCAGACCAACTCTGATCAAGGAACTCCCAGATCGTTCCAAATTGATCTAAAACCTCCTCAAACCAACTCCTTTTCATCAAATTGTATCAGTGTAATGATCATACCACCAACAAAACTGATACACACAAATCCGATACAAACCAAGTCCAATTGAAACATATTTGATCACCCATTGGTACAAACCTGGTACTAAGGGAGCAAAAATTTGTTCAAGTGATACAAACTTAGTACTTAATAGTGATTTGATACAAACCTATGTTGGAATGTTCAAATTCATAAGAAAGGGTTTGTTGAGTCTTGACTCTTGTTCTTAATGTCGTGTTTCGGAAATTTTTCTGAAATGACTAATATTAATAGAGTCATCTCCCCTGTTATGGAATGTAAATTGTTAATGCAGTCTGATCAGGAACGTATCAGAGGTTCAAAAATTTTTTTGAAATCTGATCGCTCCCCAGACTAATCAGAAATTTTTCTGTATCACGTAATCAACGAACCTGATTGGTCACGGAGACCAATCATGACTATGTTTCAGATACAGATGCATTCCTTACTCGTCCTATGAAGCATATACGTATTTGACCATGATATACTTCTGTATATGTCTTCACATGGAAGTCCAAGTGTTAATGCAGTCCGATCTTAAACGAATCAGAATTACAGAAATTTTTCTGAAAATTGATCGTTCATAGATAAATCAGAAATTTTTCTATATCGATCATCAGTCTGACGGAACTGCGATAATTATTGTCATATGATGCATATACATTGTTGCCATGATACATCTATGGTATATGCCTCTCATATGCAATTCAAAAATCATCCTTTGACTTACTTGTCATATGAAACATATACATGCTTGACCATGATATTATTCTGTATATGTTTTCATGTGCGATTCAAAAAATTATCCTTTGATTATTCTCGGTTTGGGGAGAGACCCTTGGTTGAGGGGGAGTTTGATGTTTAAACTTAATAACCATACCCTTTTCGATATTTGACAAAGGGGGAGAAAATGGCTGATTAAGTTTGTGGTTATTATAGGGGGAGGATCATGATTCCCTTATGAGAATTGAACGGAGACTTCAATTGATTGATACCTAAACTTAAATCGGGTTGTCAAACAACAAAAAGGGGGAGATTGTTGATGCAGTCTGGCCCGGTTGTTGTTTTGGTGTTTGACAATGATTTAAGTTTGGTTGAGCGAATTTGGGTTAAAGTCCCGGTCGGGGACTGGGCATGAAACCCTGGTGAGTGAAGCCAGGTCCTAGCTTGTGAAGCTAGGATGAAATCCCGGTGAGTGAAGCCGGGTCCTGGTGAGTGAAGCCAGGTGATGGAAATTTCGGTGAGTGAAGCCGGGTCCTGGTGAGTGAAGCCAGGTGATTGGAAATCCCGGTGAGTGAAGCCGGGTCCTGGTGAGTGAAGCCAGGTGTTGGAAATCCCGGTGAGTGAAGCCGGGTCCTAGTGAGTGAAGCCAGGTGTTGGAAAAGTCCTGATTCGGAAGGGTTGGGTGAAAAGTCCTAGCTTGGAGGGCTAGGTGAAAAGTCCTAACATGAAGGGTTAGGTGCAAATTCCCATCCTGGAGAATTAGGTGAAAAAGTCCTGGCTTGGAGGGTCAGGTGCCTAGCTTGGAGGGCTAGGTTGGATGAAGTTCTAACTCGGAAGGGTTGGGTGAAAAGTCCTAGCTTGGAGGGCTAGGTGAAAAGTCCTAACTTGGAGGGCTAGGTGAAAAGTCCTAACTTGGAGGGTTAGGTGCAAATTCCCAACTTGGAGAGTTAGATGGAAAAATCCTTAGCTTGGAGGGCTAAGGTGGATGGAAACTTAGCTTGAAGGGCTAAGTTTAAGTCCCTGGATCGGTCTGGTGACCGATCAGGGATTCTGGCATGCTGCTCCTTCGTGGATCGGTCTGGTGACCGTTCTAGCGATGACTGATCGGTCGGGTGACCGATCAGGGAGCACACAGTGAGGTTGGGAATCTACTATGCTGCTCCTGATCGATCTGGTGACCGATCAGGGAGTATGCGTTTCACCCATTGACTAGCTCCTGATCGGTCGGGTGACCGATCAGGGAGCGAGCAATGAGGTTGAGTTCCCTTGCTGAGCTGCTCCTGATCGGTCTGATGACCGATCAGGATCACTGTGCAGATCGTTCTGGTGAACGATCCAGCTTCGCGGGCTTCTCACTAAGATCGATCAGGACGGTTCTTGATCGGTCTGGTGATGACCTGATCGGACTGTTGACCGATCAGGTGACATCCTGATCGGTCAGTTGACCGATCAGAAGGCTTAGCCTGCGAAACTCAGAAATCGTCCAATATAAGGGTGGATCGATCCGGTGAACGATCCACGACCTGGGATCGGTCTGGTGATTGGTCCAGGAGAATCTCAAAGAAATCGCGATTTCTGATTGAGCGTTGGGGATCAATCAGGACGGAGCCTGATCGGTCTGGAACTAGCATGATCGGTCTGGTGACCCATCAGGAGGCTCTCTGATCGGTCTGGTGACCGATCAGACGCAGAACTTTAATTCAAATACGCTGTCAGAAGTTCTGATCGCGTCTGTTTTCTCTGCCGATTCTCTGATACATTCCTGATATGTTTTGATATGCATTGCTAAGCCTCTGTTGAAGTGTGCAGGTGATAGCAGGTGATTCAAACACTCAAGGAGGGTCAATGGGAGGCTTTCCGTTGAGCAGGTTTGGCTGTTTCTCATTCTCAGGTATCAACGGGCAACTGACGCAGCTGGCGACTGACGGAGGCTCAACTGGAAAGGGAGTCTTCAGTGGACTGAGTGCTCAGGGAGGTCAGTGGGTTCAGGCTGGCTCAGTGGATGCTGATGAAGCTTGTGATGGTGAGCAGAGCTTAAGTGATGAAGCTGAGGCAGAGGAGACAAGAGAGACAGACAGAAAACTTGGGAAGTTGTTGTTGGGCTGTGTTCGTGCTCTCTGTTGCTTTGTTCTTGAGCGTTCTTGTTTCATCTTTGTGAGCTTCCCTTCTCGAGTGTCTCGTGTGCTTAATCTTGTATTCATCTACTGAGACAGCTTGTGGAGAGGTTACTCCACAGAGAAGGAGGCACTTCATATCCGGTGTTCACCGGGGCTTGATCTGCCGACGATCAAGGGATCGCCCACCTCATGGGCACACCAAGGAGTAGGGGCAAGTTATCCCCGAACCTTGTAAACGATCCTTGTTAGCGATCCTTGGTTTGTATTCTCTGTTTCTGCAGTTTTGTTAAGTTTGCTTCTCTGCATTTGTTGTGTTTCCGCTACTACTAACTTAAGTGCAGAGAAGATTCGAAAAGAGCTTAGAAATTGTGTCTGGCTAGATTCACCCCCTCCCCCTCTAGCCATCTCGTCACCAACATAACCCTCCAGGTCGGCGGGACTTCCCCAATCAGAGAGAGCCTCAAGCCGTCTACGCACGCTGTCCCCGATCAGAGAGAGCCCCGAACCAGAAGAGTCAGCGGATACATCCATACTTCTTGTTAGGACCGGTAGGAGAGCTAGAGGGGGTGATTAGCTCTGATTTGCTTGTAGAAGATTTATCACCGCGGAAGACTCCAAGCAATGCTAACACTCAAGGATTTACTTGGTATCCACCTCCTTAAGGTGACTAATCAAGGGACCCACTCTCCTCACTCTCTCATATACTATGAAAGATCCCCTTCTTGAGGTGGAGAAACCTCTTACAAGTTTACAAGAAGAATACAACAAGAGGAAGCAAATACAATATAAAATCTTACAAGATTTACAACAACAAGCTCTCTTTGCTTTCCTTGCTTTCTTCAAACTTGAGATCGCCTCTAGAACTTTGGATGTGCAGCTACACTATGCCCTAAAGCATCTCTTGAAATGGCGATGAAGGAGGAGAAGAACTGCGCAAGCCCTGTCGAGCGATACCGCTTTAAACCTGCGTGAAAACCCTATATACCCGACGCCTAGGATTTCCTAATCGATTACCCAATCGATTACCACGTCAGACTTAGGCTTAATCGATTAGCTTGTCACGACCCCAGAGGCACATGCTTACTCAAAAATCGGGTAGCATCTCCCCTGTACGGCGGACAATATGGGGCAAATGTACATAATATCTCGCCATATAACTTAGCCACAAGTGGATAGTATCACAAAATATAGAAGATAAACACAACCACGCAGTTATAAGATAATGGGTGTCTCAACTACCTTAAACATAAAAGAAACTAAAATCAATGAGAACTCAAAATGTCTCTTTTAATAACGACACAACCTGTCCGATACTGATAAACAAATAAAATACGAAAACTGAACTCCATACCGAAATAAAACAACTAAACCAAATTGCGAAAAATAACTCAACTCCGGGGACTGGCGACTGGATCCTCTCCTGGCTCCAAGAAATACGACTACCTGCTATTTGAAACAAAAAGAGAAAGCAGGGGTGGTGAGTCCGGGCGGATTCTGTGGGTATATGAGTAGACAATAAGCATGGCATAATAAAAAGGTAAAATAAGTAGGGAACCAACAAGGTACAGCCCATAAAGAATATAGGAACACCTAAACATGCATAACATATATCGAACAATATGATATAAAACCAAATAACAACTAAACAGGTGTAAAACAACGCATCAACAATAAAACCAACATATACATGCATGTCAACCAAGTGCAACAATCATAGCTCATATAAATGCATCAAACACAAGCAAATGCATAAAAGAAATACGTATGCATATGATGCAATGACATGTGTCACCCCTGACGCCAGTCAAGCCGCCAACACATCACATCTATGTGGCCGATTGGGTAGGGTTATGACAACTGTATGCACTCTAACATATACCACAAAAAGGTGTGGTTGAGTGAACAAGATGTTGGGGAGTCTACACTCCAGACCCCGATACATAGGGAGAGTTATCAACAGCTACAATATCCCTCGAAAATAACGGTGAGGGTGTCACTGTTTGCCTACAACTACAACATGTGTGGCATAACAGGACAGTTGCTCGCACTCTAACAACTACCACGACAACAAGTGGTTGAGTGAATCGAGCAACAACATGACTAACGACGGCTTAACCATATGGAAGTCCAACTGTCGTTAGTATGCAACGTGCATATATGGTGCATGGTACGAGATGCACGAACAACCGGAGAAACAACGATGCAACCAAAATCCAACAAGTAAACGATGCATCAATACATCCAACCGGAAATCGAAAACCAACGATAATGCACCTACACTATTAGGTAGGGTATTTCTAATGCCAAATAAACCTATCTGTGTTTAATGGACTTCTAAGTACTCGCGTACAAGCGTCACTTTACAGAACGAAAAACCAACAGAGGACTGTACAGATACGAATTTGGAATACTTGAAGATCAATGAAGAATAAGTATCAACGGCGATGTTAAAATATCAAACAATAAAGAATAAGGTCAAGCAACCTATAAAACATAAAATAATCATGCTTTAAGGTAAAAGAAACTACTCGAGTACAAAGGAGAAGTACCCGCCTTTATTATAGAAGTTCGTGAACGAAGAGAACCTTCCACGACCAACTAAACAAATCCAAAGTCAAGGTCCTGTATTAATACAAAAATTTAGCTATTTATACAATTAATAAACTAGTCATAAATATACTATACTTAGTTAGGATAAAACCTAACCTACTAAATTATCCCATAAAATAACGGTTGATTCTTTCTTAACATAATTATAACAATTAGGATTTTGGGTTAATTTCCCAACTAACTCAAAGGATAACTCTAAAGACCACATAGAATAAATCCCTCAAAACAAATCCAACTCACGACAACATTATAACAAAACCAAGAATTTCATTCAAGCAGGATACAAACCAAACAACACTCACCTAAAGCCAAAGTCAAAATCCCAATTCAGAACCTTACCTAGATCCTACACCGGCGGTGAGGAGCAGAGGCGGCATCGGCAGCGTGAGGTGCGGCGCCGAAGAGAAAAGGAAGGAAGAAGATGAAGACTGTGAAGAGATCTCGGTGGCAGGCAGCGCGATGGAGCGTCAGGTAGGGTTCCTCGCGAAGGAGAAGAGGAAGGAGAACCATGAAGCTGGGAGACCAAATGCTCGGCTCCTCCTCCGAGTGCTCTCAACCAGACGAAGAAGAAGAACAAGGAGGAGAAGGAGAACAGCGGGCGCGGTGGCGGCGTCCCTCGCTGCGACGTCGGGCGCCGACGCCGTCGGGGAGAAACCTAAGAGAATCGGGCGGCGTCAAGGCAGAACACGAGGAAGAGGAGAGGAAACTGATTTGGGAGGAAGTTTTAGGGCATTTTAAGGGTTTTGGCATTTTGCAAATAAGCCCAACAGATTTGGAAGTACTCGCGTACAAGCTGCACTTTACAGAACGGAAAACCAACAGAGGACTGTATAGATACGAATTTGGAATACTCGAAGATCAATGAAGAATAAGTATCAACGGCGATATTAAAATATCAAACAACAAAGAATAAGGTCAAGCAACCTATAAGACATAAAATATCCATGCTTTAAGGTAAAAGAAACTACTCGAGTACAAAGGAGAAGTACCCGCCTTTATTATAGAAGTTCGTGAACGAAGAGAACCTTCAACGACCAACCAAACGAATCCAAAGTCAAGGTCCTGTATTAATATGAAAATTTAGCTACAATTAATAAACTAGTCATAAATATACTATACTTAGTTAGGATAAAACCTAACCTACTAAATTATCCCATAAAACAACGGTTGATTCTTTCTTAACATAATTATAACAATTAGGGTTTTGGGTTAATTTCCCAACTAACTCAAAGGATAACTCTAAAGACCACTTAGAATAAATCCCTCAAAACAAATCCAACTCACGACAACATTATAACAAAACCAAGAATTTCATTCAAGCGGAATACAAACCAAACAACACTCACCTAAAACCAAAGTCAAAATCCCAATTCAGAACCTTACCTAGATCCTACACCAGCGGTGAGGAGCAGAGGAAGCGTCGACAGCGTGAGTTGCGACGTCAAAGAGAAAAGGAAGGAAGAAGATGAAGACTGTGAATAGATCTCGGTGGTAGGCAACGCGATGGAGCGTCAGGTAGGGTTCCTCGCGAAGGAGAAGTGGAAGGAGAACCACGAAGCTAGGAGACCAAACGCTCGGCTCCTCCTTCGAGTGCTCTGAACCAGACGAAGAAGAAGGACAAGGAGGAGAAGGAGAACAGAGGGCGCGGCGGTGGCGTCCCTCGCTGCGGCGTCGAGCGTCAGCGGCGTCGGGGAGAAACCTAAGAGAATCAGGCGGCGTCAAGGCAGAACATGAGGAAGAGGAGAGGAAACTGATTTGGGAGGAAGTTTTAGGGCTTTTTAAGGGTTTTAGCATTTTGCAAATAAGCCCAACAGATTTGGAAAATTGCAACTAGGCCCCTAATTTTCGAAATTTACTTTTTCAACCCCATAAAATTCGGTATTTAGCATAGCTAATCGATTAAGACCAACCTTAATCGATTTCTGAATCGATTCAGCACCTTTCTGTGCTCTCGTGCAATACTATCTTAATCGATCGCCCAATCGATTACCGGACCTCTTAATCGATTGATCAATCGATTAAGAGAAGGTTGAATCGATTGCCCAATCGATTCAGCCACCTTCTGTTCTCGCAACTTATTTCTCCCAATCGATTACCCAATCAATCCACACCTTCCTTAATCAATCACCCAATCGATCAAGAATGCTTCTGTTCGCAAGAAACCAAACGCAAATCGATTACCCAATCGATTGAGTCCAACCCTAACTTGTGTGCACAAGTCTAGAGTTCCCTTGGCTAACCTTGGTCAACTGTGACCTGTTAGGACTTCCTTATCAAGTGTCCGGTCAACCCCTTTGACCAACCTGGATTTCTCCTGCCTAGCTCCTAGCTAGGACTTAACTTGATTCCCAACCAGGTTTGCCTAACCCTCGAGTTAGGTTTAGTCTCTCGGTAGACTTCCATCTTGCCAGCGTGCGATCTCCCCGATCCACTTGGACTTCACCTAGTTCCACTAGGTCTTTTCCCATGCCAGCGTGCGATCTCCCCGATCCACCTAGACTTCACCTAGTCCCACTAGGTCTTTTCCCATGCCAGGCTGCGATCTCCCCGATCCACCTGGGCTTCATCTAGTCCCACTATGTATGCCTAGTCCCCCTAGGTCTTTTTCCATGCCAGCGTGCGATCTCCCCGATCCACCTGGACTTCACCTAATCCCACTAGGTGTGCCGAGTCCAACTAGGTCTTTTCCCAGTCAAGTCTTCAGTGAACCTTGACCCACTTGACTCACATGATATTCAAACATCATTATCAAAAATCAAAATATCCAACCTTAAGCTTACCAAGCTTACTAGACATAAACTCACTCAAGCCTAGTCAAACTAGGTCAACCCTGACCTAACAAAGATTGCACCAACACTTCTTGCGGTTGATCCCTTCACTCGGATTCACCGAAGCAAGAAATGCCGCTTAGCCGCCCCCTCCCTGTCCCTGGCCCGAAGTTAATAAGTGAAGCTTGCACCCTGACAGCCTCCAATTAGAGCTGTCAAACGGGCCAACCCGTGGTGGGGCGGATCAACCCATGGCGGGTCGGCCATTTGGCGGGGCGAGGCGGGTCGACCCGTCATCTAGGTGGGTTGGAAAATCCCCAACCCAACCCAATCCAAGGCGGGTCGTGGGTTAGGCGGGCCAACCCGCGGGCCCATCAAAATATTTTTAAAAAATTAAAAAAAATCATATATTTAGATTTTATGAATCAAATATGTTAAGAAATATATTTTTTAAATATAAATGGATACAAACGAGTACTCATGTGATGAAAAATATTATTTTTTATTTTAAAATAATAACAATGAAAGATAATAAATTGTCATAAAACTTAACTAACATGTGATTCTCAACCCGCGGGCTAACCCAAGCCCGTCGCGGGCCGACCCGTGCGGGTCGCGGGCCGACCCGTGCGGGTCGCGGGCCTAGGCGGGTTGGCCCACGGCGGGCTTGGGTTGCTTAAATTCTAACCCAACCCGCTTAAATTTATTGGCAGGGCGGGCCAACCCGACGGGCCCAACCCAAATTGACAGCTCTACCTCCAGTCCTCGTCAACACGACCAGCGCAAGCGAGTTCGCACCACTGAGCTAGGATCTTTAAAACAAACCACCTCCTCATCCCGCGCCAACCGAGAGATGGTTTCCACTCCGGAGCTGTCCGGGAGTCATTCCTCTCCTCCGGCCATTGGGGCCCCCGGGACTTCAACCGGTCCCAGCTTGTCGCCCACAGTTGGCCCGATTGACCATCCCCTAGCCTACCTGGATGTCCCCTCAGTGGATCCCAGTTCTTCTGGCATCCCTGTGTAGCAAGTAAGCCTGCATGGGGACTTGGTGGCATACTGGGAGCAAGGAATCATGGTCTCTCACCACCGTGCTCTGATCGGCTTAGCCAATAGTTTCTTCCTCGATGCCACTCAAGTAAGTTTTCAGAATTCTTGTAGGCTCAACTTGTTGCCCTTGGGTATTAACCTTTAGGCCTCTCTTGTGCTATTTCAGTTTTGGGCAGCTTGCAAGGGTGTGGCTCAAACCCTTGTATTCAATGCTCGAGGGCGGCGAGAAGTTGAATGACGAGTGTAGCAACTGGAGACCACCTTGACTCACTCGTCTTTAGTGCCCGGTGATGAAGGGACCAGCCTCCTACGTTTGGAAGTCATGGAGCTCAAGGCTTAGCTGGCAGAGGTCAACGAACGCCTTGAGGAAGAAAAGTGTCGATCAACGACCGCCGAGCAGGCAGCAGCCCAAGCACTCAATCGCACAGATAAACTGGACAACCAGAAGAAAATGGCATTGTCCCGGCAAGCTCATGCCCAGTCAGACCTAGATAAGAAAATGGCGAAGGCCAGGGCACTGTCGGTTCAGCTGAAAGAGTTGAGCGCCTCTTATCACCAAGCTCAGCTGGACTTAACCAACAAGGACCTCAAGCTGACCACCAAGGTCATTGACCTGACGGTAAAGGAGACGGAACTAATTGCCAAGGAGGAGAGCCGATGCGCCTTAGAAGACCAACTGGCCGCTCGGACCGCCAAGCTCTCAACACGCGGTGCCGAACTTGCCGGCCTGAATGTGGAGCTAGCCGCCCTGAAAGCATACCTGGCGGAGGAGTACATCCGGTTGGAGACACACCAAGTAGAGCATATTAATTCTCTAGCTTTCGGTCAACAACTCGCCCGTCGAACAGCCAACATGTTCAAGTATGGGGTAGAGTGCACAATTCAGCAGTTGAAGGAGGCGGGACATTTGCTCGAGGACCTGTTGCTGAATGCTGTGAAGCTGTACCAGGTCAAGGAGCTACTCCCCCGGACCTCTTCAACCCCTTCACTTAGGACTTTCATGTCACGCCCCGAGACCCCTGGAGCCGTTGATCCAATAGAAAATCGGACAGCACCTCCCCAGTCCGGCGGACAATTACCTAGACATACATCGCATAAAACACAACCACGCAGGTAAATGGGCCTCAGGCCTCAAAATCAAGACAGAACATAACATGAAAACCGGTAAAACATACCTGACTGCGGACCGGTCCGACTTACGACCACACACAAGGCGTAAAGGTCTCACAAAAGTACAACTATACTGCCGTATAGTATGACTGAATCCAACACAAAAGCAACAGCGAAAGAAAACATAAAATGTACTACCAACAAGTACTACTAGCAAAATAGAGGAACAACTCGAAAAGTATCTCGACGAGGACGCGAACTGGGACAGGCTGTCGGGCACGCTCCAGTCAATCATCCTGAAATAAAAACAAGGAGCTAACGGTATGAGTCCTAGAACTCAGCGAATATCTTCTCATATATATATATACAAGATATTCTCAAATAGCAACAGGGTAATAGACTACTGAAATAACATGTGCATAGGCAGTAATAAGAACAACTGCAAGAGCAAAATAAGAACTACCATACCAAAGTAGCAGTGTCGCCAAGACCAGATCTAAGGGTCTCCTGTAAGTATCAATAATAATAATAATGCAGCATCAAGTAAAAACAAGTACAAGCAAGGGCACAGTAGACGAATACACGAAGTGCGATGACATGGTCACCCCTGTCGTCGGTCAGACATCGTCACCTATGTACGGGAGGAAGCTGAACGGAGGCCACCCTCCGACGTAGGGCTATGACTGCCGTCCATACTCTGCCATCACTACTCCTGAGCGATCGAGTAGACGGAATGCTGTCGGTGTAACACCCCTACTCCATGGCCTATCCTAGCGAGGTAATCCATCAGCATAAGGCCATCTGTGGAGGACATCTCTGTCTGAGTGTTATCCCTACCCCATGTATATAAATGGGGGAGAGACATCTCCCTCTCATCTCCTAGTATCTGGACAACTCAAGGAGGGACATCTGCCTGCTATCACGCTCCGATTCACCAACCCATGAGTGCACGAGCGAAGCAGCACAGAGCACACTACCCATACTCCGTCAACCACTAACCCATGAGTGGCCGTAGGGGTAGGTCAATATGACTGTCGACCTAGCTCACCCAAAAAGGGGCCCCTGATCGACAGTGATGCACAGTGCACGATGATGCATAATACTGGTCAAACAGCATCCACTATCTAGTCCACCTATATCAACATGATATATAAGGTTCGTGGATAATGCACCATAACCTAAGTCCTAAAGGTATAGGTATCATAAATCAGTTGTGGCACAAGCAACATCAACAAGACAAATATAAATCATGCCACAAGCTACTACGCTATTGCTAAACAAGCATATTAAGTATATATATATATATATATATATATATCTGTGACAATTCTAAAAGAAGAGTCAGAGATACCCGCCTCAGTACGACGAAGTCCGTGCACGTAGGACACTCCCAAAAATATCCGCCACGAAGTAGGAAGGTCAATTAATATCCTGTATCAAATAACATAATTAGCTATCCTAAACTATAGCCAAAAAAATGAATCCAATAGAGATGCTTTGCTCACAAATATCAACCAAATCTATGATACAATAACCCTTCAAGATCACCTAGCCCACTCAAAGTAATCTGTTTCCAAAGAAGATAGACCTAACCCATGGGTCAATCTAACCACATACCAGCATCATGAATGGAACCATACCAAACCACACCTCACGGCAGGGATGAAAAATAAGTGATCCTCTATCGATTAACCTCATGAACTCCCATTGGAAAACACTTGTAGATCACGCCAATTCCTACCACAACACCATACTCAATCAAAGCTACTACTCAATTGAAGAAAAAGCTAACCAATTCACTGCATAAACTTCAATTCGATTACGGACTGCTAAAACAATAATGGATCAACTCAAATCATCAACACCTCAAGGCAATTCCATGTACAGATCCAAAGCTCAACATCCAACCCATGATCAGCGAACAATAACACAACAAAAGAAGGAAGAATCGATCTCAAACACCAACTCACACATGGCAACTCAAAATTCCCACACATAGTAGTTCATCCCTCTAACCAGGAAAAATCAACACGATCGACTCACTTAACTAACAATCAGTGAAGCCCAAAATCAGATACCATAATGAAACCTTACCTGAGGGAACAATCTGAATCTGTGATCTTCGAGATCTAATACTCCCACCTCCCCCTTGTGTTCCTCTGCTCAGATCGCTAAGGAGAAGGGGTCGCCCGTGCCCTAGGTCGCACCTCCACAGCAGAGAGCAAGATCGCGGTAGGGGAAGAGCAGACTAGCGTGCTCTGACTGACCTTGATCGCGTGAAGTCGTCGTCCGGCGATGAACCGAGGGCGAGGAGGAAAGATCACCAATGCTCGTTGCAGCGGCAGTTCCCTCGCGTGCGCTCGGCGAAGAAGAAGCAGAATCGCGAGGAAGAGGAAAGAATCGATTACAAAAAGGGGGGTCCGACCGTTTTGGCAAGGAATCGGGGTGTTTGTAAGGTAGTCGGCCGAAGGTTTGGAAAGAGAAAGGGAATTAAGGGATGCGGCCGAAACTTTGGGAAGAGAAAAAGGAAATTAAGGAATTCAACAATTTTACAAATAGGTCCGTCTTCTTCTAAATTTCTCCTAGAAACCCTCAAATTCAGGAGCTTGACCTTTCTGCCCTTACATCTTTCCGTATTTTAACATTCTCCCCCACTAATAAAAATTTGGTCCCCAAATTTATCATTACTAATAGTAGATACTAGCAGCAGTATATATATGAAGTACGCATGCTGATATGAACTAACAATATATACCTCGGTCGAATAAATGGGGATATTGAGCTCGGATAGTGTCCTCGAGCTCCCAAGTAGCCTCTGTATCCGTGTGATGCTGCCATCCAACCCAAACCAGCCGGATCGTATTGTTCCGTAGCTGACGCTCTCGGAATCCCAAGATTCGTACAGGTTCCTCCTCATAGGTAACGTCAGGCTGGAGCGGAACCGGTACCTTGGATAAAATGTGTGTGGCGTCTGGCACATATCGTCTAAGCATAGATACATGGAAAACGTCGTGGATGTCGGTCAAGGACGGTGGAAGTGCTAGGCGATAAGCTATAGCTCCAATCCTCTCCAGAATCTGTAACGGACCAATATACCGTGGAACTAGCTTGCCTCTGAGGCCAAAACGTTTCACCCCCTTCTTGGGTGAAACGCGAAGAAAGACATGGTCACCCACAGCAAACTCTAAAGGTCTACGTCTCCGGTCAGCATAACTCTTCTGGCGATCCTACGCTGCTGATAATCTCTGTCTGATAGTCCGTACTAACTCAGCCTCGTGCTAAACTCTCTGGGGTCCCAACAGCTGAGTCTCTCCGACCCCATCCCAAAGGGTGGGTGTCCTGCACGCCCTACCGTACAACGCCTCAAACGGTGTCATCTGTATCGTCGAATGAAAGCCGTTGTTGTAGGCGAACTCCACCAAATGCAAATAGTCCTCCCAGCTGCCCCCAAAATCCATCACACACGAGCGCAGTAAATCCTCCAAGGTCTGAATAGTACGCTCTGACTGACCATCTGTCTGGGGATGAAAAGCTGTGCTGAGACGGAGCTCTGTACCCATAGCCCTCTGCAGGCTCTGCCAGAATCGAGAAGTAAACGTGGATCCCTATCCGAGATAATACTCAAAGGAACTCCGTGCAGTCTGACTATCTCCCGGCAATAACTCTGCAATCTATCAAGGAATCTATTCCGAATAGCAAAAAATGAGCAGATTTGGTTAGTCGATCCACGACTACCCAAATCGCATCATGACCTCTTTAGTCCTCGGCAAACCCACAAGAATCCATGGTGACATGTTCCCACTTCCACTCGGGAATGGGGATCCTCTGGAGGAGTCCAGCAGGTCTCTGGTGCTCTGCCTTAACCTACTGACAGACAAGACATCTAGCCACAAAGCCGCGACTCCCTCTTCATGCGTTCCACCAATAGGAACGTCTCAAATCACGATACATCCGAGTGCTACCCGGAATGAATAGCAAAACGTGATCGGTGAGCCTCCTGCAGCAACTCCTCTAAGAGGGGTGTGCCTTTGGTACACACAACCTCCCTCGAAGTACAGAACACCCTCTCATCACGTGTAAAATCCACTGCTCTCCTGAATCGCCTGACTGCCCAGAAACTGAAGGTGCTGGTCACTGGCCTGAGCCTCTTGATCCTCGTCCGAATCTCTGACTGAGCCATCAAGTCACTAGCAATCCTCTCTCTGTCCGAGACTGCTCCTCTAACCCTAGCTCAGAGAAACTCTGAATCAAATCTGTGACCATCCCCTAGCATGCCAAAACAACTTGGACTTCCGACTGAGGGCGTCGGCGACTACATTAGCTTTCCCAGGATGGTAGCTAATGGTGCAGTCGTAATCCTTCAGGAACCCCATCCACCTTCTTTGTCGAAGATTCAGCTCTCGCTGAGTGAATAGATACTGAAGATTCCTATGGTCTGTGAAGATCTCGAAGGTGACCCCATAAAGATGATGCCTCCAGATCTTCAGCGCAAAATGATAGCAGCCAACTCTAAGTCATGAACGGGGTAGTTCCTCTCATACACCTTCAGCTGCCGAGAAGCATAAACAACCACCCGTTCAAGTTGTATGAGTACCGTGCTCAGTCCCAGGAGAGATGCATCAGTATACAGAGTGAAATCATCCTCTCCAGACGGCAGTACTAGAACTGGTGCAGATACAAGCCTCCGCTTCAGCTCCTGGAAGTTGGTCTCGCCATCCTCCGTCCATACAAACTTCACGCCCTTCCTGGACAGACGTGTAAGTGGTGATGAAATGCTGGAGAACTTTCAACCAAGCATCGACAATAGCCAGCCCAACTTAGGAAACTACGCAAATTGGGTTAGTCAATCAACGATCACCCAATTCACTTCAAACCCTCCCCGTGTCCTAAGTAAATCCCCGACAGGGTCCTCAATACCTGCTCTCATTTCCAACAATAAATTAGGATCGTCTAATATAACCCAGCGAGTCTCTAAGGTTCAACCTTCATCTATTGACATACCAAATATCTAACCACCACCTTCGCGATATCATTCCCAATATCAGCGCACCAACAAGAACGCCTCAAGTCTCTGTATCAACGATATTACCTGTAAAACACACAAACCAAGAACGGTGAGCCTCACTTGCCTCATACATGAGACAATCAAGGAAGCTCCTCCGTAAATAGGTCAGAAAATTTTCAAACCTTAGAAAATGCTAGAACCCTCCTTCGGACATGCGTCCGAAAATTCTCGAACTACGAAGACGTCCGAGAGCTAAGGCTACTACTGTCATCAGTACAGTCCAGTGACAATAGGAAACCCTAACGTCGCTGTGCTAGAACCGCTAGCCTTGAGACGAGGAGATAACTGCAACCTCATCGTCTCCGATGCCAATGAATCGCCACATGGACTGGTTTGGAGGTCAACTCGTAACCACTCTCACTTGACAAACAACGGTCTACCCCTCAGAGATCGTCCTCTAAAACATACACCAGTTACAGTCAAATTTCCCCGGTGTCATGCTGCTAACACCCATTCTACCTCATCCCAGCGGATCATGCCTCTCGATGTGCTATCGAGAATATCTCACACGTACGACCTGTCTATGAGTCATGAACCTCATAAACTAGAATAGCGTAAGACGAGTCGACTAACCGTCTTCTCGTAACCCAATATTTTTCCAGTTCTCCATTTAAGGTTCAGAAACCTCTGAGTTCCACTCCGTAACATAGAGACACACTATGTCTCAAGAGTATCTCAACAAAATCACGATGTGATTCTTGGTTCTTTGGTAGTTTCCTCAACATCTTCCACCCCAAGGTGGTCTAACCTCATAAGTGATTCGCCTCAGCGCAAATCATAAGTACGTAGGTTCCTCTTTGGTTCACCAAACCAAGTACAAACGGTAACCTGAAAGGGCAGGCAACTAGTTCCACACCTTTCCGGATCGATACAAGTCACATCTGACTGTATTTTTTGGCTATCTAACCAAGCATAATAACTCTGAGATCGAAAATCCCATGAAAATAGGATATCTATATCCTCTATCAACCGAGATAGTAAACAACAAATACCATCTCTGCTGCATCATAACAGGTCATGCCCTCCAGACATGTCATTTAGGATATCTATCCATAACTGAGGCTCCAAGAGCTAAAGTGAGTTGATCTCATATCTGATAAAGTCAACTCAGGCATACAACCATAAATAGGTTGTCGTCCGATTCGACCCCAAGTCCCCGACTCATCAGTCGGTACTATCAGAGAATCAATCTTCTCCGCTATACAATGGAAATCATCATGTCTAACACTACACTAGACAATAGATACAAAAGAGATAAATGAAACACAACATATACCTCGTGACGCCTGGAGGAGTCCCGTTGCCGCCATGTCCCAATCACGTCTATCGAGAAAATGACTCCGACATAAAATCCAAAAAACACCCACAAGACCACAAGGTATCTCGAGAACCTCACTCTGATACCAAATAAATTGTCACGCCCCGAGACCCCAGGAGCCGCTGGTCCAATAGAAGATCGGACAGCACCTCCACTGTCCGGAGGACAACTTACACATACATACAACGACATAGATCACAACCACGCAGTTAAATGGGCCTCAGGCCTCAAATCAAGACACAACGTAAGATAAAACCGAATAAAACATACCTGACTGCGGACCGGTCCGACTTACGATAAAACACAAGGCATAAAGATCTCACAAAAGTACAACTATACTGCCGTATAGTATAACTAAATCTAACACAAAGGTAACAGCGGAAGAAAATGTAGAAAATACTACTAACAAAATAGACGAAGAAAAATCCGAAGACATCTCGACGAGTACGCGAACTGGGACAGACTGTCGGGCACGCTCCAGTCAGTCATCCTGAAATAAAAATAAGGAGATGCGGGATGAGTTATAGAACTCAGCAAATATCTCTTCATATATATACAAGATATTCTAGAATAGCAACAGGGTAATAGACTATCGAAATAAACATGTATGGGCAGTAATAAGAACAACTACATAAGAACAATAAGAACTACCATACCACTGTCGCAGAGTCGCCAAGACCAGACATAAGGGTCTCCTGTAAGTGCATGTCAATCATAATGCAGCATCAAGTAAACACAAGCACAAGTAAGGGCAAAATAAACAAATACACAAAGTGCAATGACATGGTCACCCCTGCCGTCGGTCAGACTTCGTCACCTATGTACGGGAGGAAGCTGAGCGGAGGCCACCCTCCGACGTAGGGCTGTAACTGCCGTCCATACTCTGCCATCACTACTCCTGAGCGATCGAGTAGACGGGATGCTGCCGGTGTAACACCCCTACTCCATAGCCTATCCTAGCGAGGTAATCCATCAGCCTAAAGCCATCTGTGGAGGACATCTCTATCTGAGTGCTACCCCTACCCCATGTATATAAATGGGGGAGAGATCTCGCCCTCTCATCTCCTAGTATATGGACTACTCAAGGAGGGACATCTGCCTGCTATCACGTCCGATTCACTACCCCATGAGTGCATGAGCGGAGCAGCACAGAGCACTCTGTTGGATCGAGAAATGCGAGAGAGGGGGGGGGTGAATGTCGCAAATCGTTCGGATTTAAAAAAGAGTTAGTGCACAGTGGAAATAAGACACAAAAAGCAACACAACGCTAACAAGGTCGTTTTACTTGGTTCGGAGACTGGGTCGACTCCTACTCCAAGGCCCACGGTCGTTGACCGTTTACTTTGGGCAATTCTATAATGCGTAGAATAAGTACAGAAGAGAAATACAAATTGCAATAAGAAATATAACACTTCTGTATTTATCAACTCCCGGGGTAGGCTCGAGTTTCGGTGCAGCGGGAGGTCGACGACGCTTCGGACTTGAGTTGAGAAGTTCCTGGAGCAGAGCGCGGTCGTCGGAGCGTTTGGATGCGTTGAATGAAAGTTGTAGAGCGTGGAAGCGTCGCAGTAAGTGATGCTTTGAAGAAGGGGGGTCGAGGGCCCTTTATATAAAGCCTAGGGGTGCCCTGGTCGACGGGGGCGCCCCCCACGTGGCAGCTGATCCGGCTGTAGCTCGGTCGCCGTCTGATCCCCTTATCCTCGGGATCCGGTTTGACCGGGGCACCCGGAGGACTCGGGGCGCCCGCATTGACCGGTCAAAAGGCCTCATCTCCTCAGCTTCGCAGAGATGCGCTTCGGCAGCTGGCAGTGGGGGCGCCCGAGACACGCGGGGTGCCCGCGACAAGCGGGTTGAAGCGCGTCGAGGTTGTTAGAGACTTGGGTTGACCTTGGGGGCGCCCTGGTCGTCCGGGGCGCCCTGCTCAGCTTCTGCCTCACTCCTTTGAGGCTCTCTGAGCTGCAGATACTCAGTCCTTCGATCCTGCATCCAGGGTTAGTCCAAATAACAATAATATTATTATTTTATACAGCCTTAGCTGTCTTGGTTCTAACTTTGGTCTCCAAAATGGAGCCCTAGGTCGAACCGACGCCTAATGTTCCCTCAAGGGGAACGCGTCCTCACCTACTCCTCTCGGGAGAGTTTACCTGGTGCTAACCGGATCCTCCAGTTGGACTTTTGCCCGGCAGTCCTTCGCCAGGTCTTGAGTTAACAAGCTGCCCTTCGCTTGATGCCTAGCTGCCCTTCGCTAGGTCTTTTCTTCTGGCAGTCCTTCGCCAGCCTAGCAGTCCTTCACTAGGTCTTTTCTTCTAGCAGTCCTTCGCCAGTGCCTAGCAGTCCTTTGCTAGGGCTTCTCCTGTCTGGCAGTCCTTCGCCAGTGCCTAGCCTTCCTTCGCTAGGGCTATTCCTGTACACTCAAGAAGCTTGTTAGACAACAACTAACCCTTAACTTTTGAACTCTTTTGCCAATATCAAAACACAGGTTTGACTTGGGTGCATTTTGCACTAACAATCTCCCCCTTTTTGATATATGGCAACCTAGTTCAAAAAGTTAAGGAAAAAATGCTGAAATTGAAATCCTAAGTTAGATTCCCTCCCCTGGAAGAAATCTCCCCTAGGTTTTTCAAAAATAGGTGGTGTGAGTTATGTACTTAGAAGTTTTCAAGTTTTGAAAAATTTCAGACTTAGAAAATTTTCAGTTTTGAAAATTTCAGACTTAGAAAATTTTCAGTTTGGAAAATTTCAGACTTAGAAAATTTTCAGTTTGGAAAATTTCAGACTTAGAAAATTTTCAGTTTGGAAAATTTCAGACTTAGAAAATTTTCAGTTTGGAAAAATTTCAAGCACTACGTTAAGCTTAAAACATAATTTCAAAACACATAGTTCAGAGTTGGAAATTTTTGAAGAGAATTTTAAAAACCTTTAAGCTAACAATAGTTTTAAACAAAAACATTAAGTTTCAAAATAATTTAGAGTTTAGAAATAAAAACTAACTTAACTTTTTGAAGAAGACAATGGGAAAAAATTTTAAAACAATTTTTGTTCCCTGTTTCCCTGTTTCCTTTCCAACTCTCCCCCTTTGACATATATCAAAAATGCAGAAAAAAAATTTGCAATAATTAAAGCATTTGCTGTACTGAATCAAACTGGAACCTAAGTCTGGTTAAATCTTTAGGGACGTGTCTAACCCAATTATCTACTTACCAACTGTTATAAACAGTAGTTTTCGCTAGGGTTAGTCAAGTTAAGTGCATTGTTCAAGTTAGATTGTCTAAACTTGATACTTAACTTGATTGCTGTTTAGTTTGTATTTTGTGCCCCAACTACTGCAGATGCACTGACTTAAAGCATCTTGAGTTAAGGCAAAGACCTAAGCATCTCAACCCTTTCTAGGTTGTCAATCAAAGTACCCTAAGGTGCTTGTGAGATGCTGGCTTCTAGATCTATAGGTGCATGCAATTCTAGGGTTAGAGCCTAGGCTAAGTCCATTTCAAAAAAACCTAGTTTTGAAGGGGGTAGTTTTTGAAATAAAACTAAGTCAAGGAAAAAAAATTTTAAAACCAAAGTAAAACATTTTTAACAAAGAAAACATTTTAAAATGAATTAAAGCATTTTCAATTAAGGCAGAAGCAAAAAAAATGATTCTACTCTACTAAGCATAATCCTAACTGCCTTCTCAGTGAGCTGAACTCAGATTCAGGTAGGGGTTTAGTGAATATGTCAGCTAGGTTGGACTTGGAGTCTACATGCTTAAGGACTATTTCACCCCTAGCTACGTGATCTCTTACAAAGTGATGTTTCACTTCTATGTGTTTGGTTCTAGAATGTTGTATTGGGTTTTTGGTTAAGTTAATTGAGCTAATATTGTCAATGTTGACTTGGGTCTGATTGTAGTCTAGCTGAAAGTCCTTAAGAGTGTGCATCATCCATAGGAGTTGAGCTACACACTCTCCTAAGGCTACATATTCAGCTTCAGTTGTGGATAAAGCAACACAGTGTTGCTTCCTTCTGCACCAACTTACTAAGCTGTTTCCTAAAAGTTGACAGCTTCCACTTGTACTTTTTCTATCTAATTTACAACCAGCATAGTCAGAATCAGAGTATCCTGACAACTTAAAGGATGAAGTCCTAGGGTACCATATCCCTACATTTAGGGTGCCCTTAATGTATCTTAAAATTCATTTTAGGGCTGCTAAGTGAGTTTCCTTAGCACAGGTTTGGTACCTAGTGCACATTCCTACTGAAAAAAGTATGTCAGGTCTGCTGGCTGTAAGGTATAGTAGATTTCCTATCATACTTCTATAAAGTTTTAGGTCTACTGGTTTGCCATCAGGGTCATTATCTATTTTCACATTTGTGGCCATTGGGGTACTTATACTTTTAGAGTTATCCATTTTAAATTTCTTAATTAGTTCTTTAGCATATTTAGATTGATGTACATAATTTCCATCCTTAGTTTGTTTGATTTGTAACCCTAGGAAAAAGTTGAGTTCCCCAACTAAATCATTTCAAACTCATTTTCCATTATTGTTACAAATTCTTTTAGAAATTTAGAGTTAGTTGATCCAAATATTATATCATCTACATAAATTTGGGCAATAAATATATCCTTTTCTAAAATTTTAACAAACAAGGTTGGGTCAATTTGACCTTGTTTGAATTCTTTAGAAATCAGGTAATTGGATAATCTTTCATACCAGGCCCTGGGTGCTTGTTTTAGTCCATACAAGGCTTTACTAAGTTTGTAGACATGATCGGGTTTTTCTATATCCTCAAATCCTGGGGGTTGTCCTACATAAACTTCTTCCTTAATAAGCCCATTTAAGAAGGCTGACTTTACATCCATTTGGTATAATTTAAATCCTTTATGGGATGCAAAGGTTAGTAACATCCTAATAGACTCAAGTCTAGCTACAGGGGCATAGGTTTCATCATAATCCAACCCTTCTACTTGACTGAATCCCTTAGCTACTAAGCGGGCTTTATTTTGGACTATTTCACCTTGGTCGTTTAACTTATTCCTAAATACCCACTTGGTGTCAATTACAGATTTGCCCTTAGGCTTAGGTACTAACTCCCAGACTTGGTTTCTCTCAAATTGGGCTAACTCTTCTTGCATGGCTAGGATCCAGTCAGGATCAGGTAGGGCTTCCTCAATAGTCTTAGGTTCAATCTTTGAAATCATGGCTATTTGACTAGGATTTCTATAGGAAGCTCTAGTTCTGACTCCTAAGGTTGGATCACCTACGATTTGGTCAGCTGGGTGACTTAGTCTGGGTTTCTTGGTTTTTCTAGTACTTGGCTCAGCTTCAGGTCCAGCTGGTCCAATAGGTTCAGTTCTAGGTTCATTGGTTGGTTCAACTGATTCAGAAGTTGGTTCAATTGTTAAGTCATTAAAGGGTTCAATTGGGGTTTCAGAGTTATCTTCTTGATCAGTATTTGATGAAGCTAAGTCAGAATTATCAGATTTTGGGTTAATTTCTTCATCAAATATTAAGTTGGTTGTTTCTTCAATTTTCTTAGTTATCTTATTGTAGACTCTATAAGCTCTACTTGTTGTAGAATACCCTAAGAAGATACCTGGGTTTGACTTGGATTGGAACTTTCCAAGATAGTCTTTGGTATTAAGAATATGGACTTTACATCCAAAGACTCTAAGATAGTGTAGGTTTGGAAGTCTATGGTAGTAAAGTTCATAGGGTGTTTTATTTAACCTTTTATTAGGTAGAATCCTATTTTGGATATAGGAGGCTGTGCTAATTGCTTCTGCCCAATAGTGGTTAGGTAGGTCAAATTCATTGAGCATAGCCCTAGCAGCTTCCTGTAGGGTTCTATTTTTCCTTTCTACTATACCATTTTGTTGGGGGGTCCTGGGACACGAAAATTCGTGTTTATATCCATTTACTTTACAGAATTCTTCGAATCTTTGATTCTCGAATTCTCCCCCGTGGTCAGACCTAAGTCTTTTGATTTTGGTATCATTTTGATTTTCAATCAATTTACAAAAGTTGTTAAATAGGTTCAGGGTTTCATCTTTGGTCTTTAGAAACCTGACCCAGGTGAACCTAGAGTAGTCATCAATTATCACTAAGCAGTATCGGTTTCCACTTAGTGACTTGGCTCCATGTGAATCAAATAGGTCAAGGTGTAGGAGCTCAAGTGTGGTTTGGGTTTGATCAGATTGGATCAATTTGTGACTAGACTTGGTTTGTTTGCCTTGATTACAAGATTCACATATTAGGTTTTCATTATTCTTAATTTTGGGGACACCTTTGATTAAGCCAAGTTGGGTAATTTTTGAGATAGTTCTTAGATTGGTATGACCTAATCTCCTATGCCAGAGTTTTGATTGTTCTAACTGTGTTAACATGCATTTGGGTATAAGGGGAAGATTTATAGTGTATACATTGTTTTTCCTAGAGCCCTTAAGCATGATTTCTGAGTCTTGTGCATTTCTAATCAGGCAATTAGAATTGTTAAAAGTAACTAAATAACCAGAATCACATAACTGACTTATGCTAAGTAAGTTAAAACTAAAGTTTTCAACCAATAGAACTTTCTTAATAATGAAATTGGATTTAAGTTCAATATTACCTGACCCAATTACCTTGAGTGTAGCATTATTTCCAAAGGCCACTGAACCCAGGTCTTTGAATTTTAGTTTGGTGAACTTCAATTTGTCTCCAGTCATGTGTCTGGAGCACCCGCTATCTAACATCCATTGGTCCAAATCTTTATGTTCCTACACATAAAGAATTTTTGGTGATTTGGATCCAATTTGAGTTAGAGATAGCTTAATTGAGTTTCACTTCCTAGTCTGTCTCACTCCAGTCTAGGGTTTTCAATCACGTTAACCTTAAGGTTTTTGTGAGACAGGTTTGAGGGTAAAAATTAATTTTAAAAAGAAGTTTTAATTTATTTTGAAAAGTTATTTACTTTTGAAAGCAGATTTTTAAACAAATAAGTTTAGAAATTTTGAAAAATAGATTAAGTGATTTTTGAAAAAAAATAATTTTAAGAAGTAGAAATTTTGACAATAGATTAAGAGTTTTTTAAAAAAACTAGGTTAAAGAAATTTTGAAAACAGATTAGAATCTATAATTATTTGAAATTTGAGTTAGATTCGAATTTGACAAAAGATAATTTGAATTTGAATTTCAGAAATTGGCTTCCAGGTCTTGGCGAGGCACTAGGCCTTCTTTGGCCGTAGCCTTATGGGATCATCCACCCTTTCCTTGACAAAGCCTTTTAATGAAATTTCATTTTCAAATTAAATTAGGTCATTTTCTGGTCTAACTAGCTTGGGTCTTGGATCGGTAGCTTCGGCTGGTTTCACCAGTCTAAAGAGACCAAGTAGACTTGATCTTATTAGAGTTGGTTTCCCCAACGTACTATCATCTCACCTCCTCCCAATACTATGTTTTCAAATTTCAAGTAATTGAGTCCTTAAATCTAAGTATTCCTACATCTAAGCATGGCAAATTGCAGAAAATTAAATAAACATGCAATCAAGCAATTAAAAAAAATTATCTAATTATAAAAATTGTTTTGATTTTGGCTCCCCCTGGACTAAAGCCTCTGTATGGGTTAGGCAAGATGTGAATCTTGTCCTTGGGGATCCAAAATTGATTTGAACCAGTTGGTTTAGTCAGGCACAGTTTTGGCACCCATGCCTGAACCTTAGGTCTTGACCGGTTCAGTACAGCAAAGTAAGATCTTTGCCGAGATTTGGTTCTATAGCCAAGTCCGGATCGGTTTAGAACAGACTTCTGTTTTCCAAGAATCATATCAAGATTCTTGGAACCAGAAGTGAATCGTTCTAAAGCTGTTCTTAAGTCCTTAACTTGAGTTTTCAGGGAGGAGTTCTCTGATTCAAGTTTTTCAACTTGATCAGGGGTTCCTTCCTGAATTTTCTCAGTTAAGGATTTAGACTCAGCTCCCTCTTTCAGGAGTTTTACTTCCTGTCGGAGGGACTCGATTCGGAGTTTGGCTTTCGCCAAATCTCGGGATAGATAAGAATAAGAGAATTTAATTGCAATTTTGAAAAACCTGTTACCCTTATTTCGCCGTCGTCGGAGAAGGTCAGCTTGCCGTCGTCCTGGTCCGAGTCTGAGTCAGTCTCGATTTGATCCGAAGCGGTCAGGGCTAGAAGATTGGACTGCGGTGCTTCTTCTTCTTCTTCTGAGGAAGACTCGTCCCAGGTTGCTTGGAGTGCCTTCTTCTTTCTGGTCTTTTTGGACTCCTTTAGGCTTGGACATTCAGTCTTGTAGTGGCCCTTCTTCTTGCATTCGTAGCAGGTTACGTTGGGCTTGTGTTTGTCAGTTGCTGGTTCAGCTGGTTCATCCTTTCTTCGGCTTGTTCTCCGTGTGTTGGCTTGGTTCTTCAACTTTTTGTAGTAGCTTCGAGCTAGCCGGACCAGTTCAGATTGATCTCCTTCTTGATCTTCTGTTTCTGAGTCTGAGGTAGACTCGGGTTCAACTTGAGTTTTCTTCTTAGTCGTCCTTCCTGTTTTCCCTGCAAAGAAAGCTATACTTTTCTCGGCCAAATTGCAGTTAGTCTGTTCATGAAGTTCAAGTTCAGAAAATAACTCATCTAACTTAATTTTTGAAAGATCCCTAGAGACCTTGTATGCATCTACCATAGATGCCCACAAGGTGGTTCTAGGGAACGCGTTTAGGGCATACCTTATAAGATCACGGTTTTGAACCTTGTGACCTATTGCGTGAAGACCGTTCATCAATTCCTGGATTCTGGAATGGAGCTGAGCTGCTGTCTCGTTATCTGCCATTCTGATGGTGAAGAGCTTGTTCAGTAGCAGATCGCGTTTGCTGATCCTCGTATCTGAAGTTCCTTCGTGGAGCTCGATCAGTTTAGCCCATAGCTCCTTGGCACTGTTGAAGGGGCCTACGCGGTTCAGCTCCTCTTTCGTTAGTCCGCATTGGAGGGTCTGAGTTGCTTTGGCGTCAGCTTCGATTTTGCGTTTAAGGGCAGTGTCCCACTCTGAGTAGTTTTGCGGTACGCCTTCAGCATTTGTGGGAATCATCAGTCCAGACTGGATGATTATCCACATATCCACCTGAGTTTTCAGGTGGACCTCCATTCGACTTTTCCAGTAAGGAAAGTCTTCTCCACTGAAAAGTGGAGGTTTGGCGGTGCTAAAGCCTTCTTGGATGGCCATTTGTTCTGAAATAGCAAACAACAAAAAAAACAACAAACAATATTCCAAGACTTGGTCTTGGATTAGTAGTGCGGGAAGAATAAATAAAAACAAATTTCAAGGGGTGTTGCACCAACCTTGAAAGAAAAATTCGAACGAAAAATATTTAACGAAAAAAATGAGAAAACAAAAAAAATCCGAAATTTTCAAAGTGGTGGTTGCACCAAGTTTGAATTCCCCGCTCTGATACCACTTGTTGGATCGAGAAATGCGAGAGAGGGGGGGGGTGAATGTCGCAAATCGTTCGGATTTAAAAAAGAGTAAGTGCGCAGCGGAAATAAGACACAAAAAGCAACACAACGCTAACAAGGTCGTTTTACTTGGTTCGGAGCCTGGGTCGACTCCTACTCCAAGGCCCACGGTCGTTGACCGTTTACTTTGGGCAATTCTATAATGCGTAGAATAAGTACAGAAGAGAAATACAAATTGCAATAAGAAATATAACACTTCTGTATTTACCAACTCCCGGGATAGGCTCGAGTTTCGGTGCAGCAGGAGGTCGACGGCGCTTCGGACTTGAGTTGAGAAGTTCCTGGAGCAGAGCGCGGTCGTCGGAGCGTTTGGATGCGTTGAATGAAAGTTGTAGAGCGTGGAAGCGTCGCAGTAAGAATGATGCTTTGAAGAAGGGGGTCGAGGGCCCTTTATATAGGGCCTAGGGGCGCCCTGGTCGACGGGGGCGCCCCCCACGTGGCAGCTGATCCGGCTGTAGCTCGGTCGCCGTCTGATCCCCTTATCCTCGGGATCCGGTTTGACCGGGGCGCCCGGAGGACTCGGGGCGCCCGCATTGACCGGTCAAAAGGCCTCATCTCCTCAGCTTCGCAGAGATGCGCTTCGGCAGCTGGCAGTGGGGGCGCCCGAGACACGCGGGGCGCCCGCGACAAGCGGGTTGAAGCGCGTCGAGGTTGTTAGAGACTTGGGTTGACCTTGGGGGCGCCCTGGTCGTCCGGGGCGCCCTGCTCAGCTTCTGCCTCACTCCTTTGAGGCTCTCTGAGCTGCAGATACTCAGTCCTTCGATCCTGCATCCAGGGTTAGTCCAAATAACAATAATATTATTATTTTATACAGCCTTAGCTGTCTTGGTTCTGACTTTGGTCTCCAAAATGGAGCCCTAGGTCGAACCGACGCCTAATGTTCCCTCAAGGGGAACGCGTCCTCACCTACTCCTCTCGGGAGAGTTTACCTGGTGCCAACCGGATCCTCCAGTTGGACTTTTGCCCGGCAGTCCTTCGCCAGGTCTTGAGTTACCAAGCTACCCTTCGCTTAATGCCTAGCTGCCCTACGCTAGGTCTTTTCTTCTGATAGTCCTTCGCCAGCCTAGCAGTCCTTCGCTAGGTCTTTTCTTCTGGCAGTCCTTCGCCAGTGCCTAGCAGTCCATTGCTAGGGCTTCTCCTGTCTGGCAGTCCTTCGCCAGTGCCTAGCCTTCCTTCGCTAGGGCTTTTCCTGTACACTCAAGAAGCTTGTTAGACAACAACTAACCCTTAACTTTTGAACCCTTTTGCCAATATCAAAACACAGGTTTGACTTGGGTGCATTCTGCACTAACACACTCTACCCATACTCCGTCAACCACTAACCCGTGAGTGGCCGTATGGGTAGGTCAGTATGACTGTCGAACTAGCTCACCCAAAAGGGGCCCCTGCCCGACAGTGATGCACAGTGCAGTATGATGCATAACAATAGTCAAATAGCATCCACTATCTAGTCCACCTATATCAACATGATATGCAAGGATCGTGGAACATGCACCATATCCCAAATCCTACAGGTATAGGTATCACATATCAGTTGTGGCACAACCAGCATCGACAAAACAAATATAATAATCATGCCACAATTATATTACTCTATTGCTACACAAGCATATCATATATATATATATCTGTGACAATTCTAAAAGAAGAGTCAGAGATACCCGCCTCACTATGAGGAAGTCCGTGCGCGTAGGCAACTCCCTTCCAAAAATAACATCCTCCACGAAGTAGAAGGTCAATCAATATCCTGTATCAAATAACATAATTAGCTATCCTAAACCATTGCCCAAAAATGAATCCAACAGAGATATGCTCTGCTCACAAATATCAACCAAATCTATGATACAATAACCATTCAAGATCACCTAGCCCACTCAAGTAATCTGTTTCCAAAGAAGACAGACCTAACCCATGGGTCGATCTAACCGCATACCAACATCATGGATGGAACCATGCCAAACCACACCTTACGGCAGGGATGAATCAACAAATCCAGCAACCTTCTATCAATTGAACTCATGGTCAATCAAACCACCATATCAGAGCAAAACCAACACGAACTCAGAACCCAAATCGATCCAACAGCCAACAGGAATAATACCAGGACAACTCCTATCATCATGCAGCACCGATCAAGATATGAATATTAACAGGACCTCACGGCAACAGACTAAAACCCAAACACAGCAGATTATCCCGAGATCAAAGACATAGATCCAACACTCACAGAGACGAGCTTGAACAGAAGAACTAAAACCACAATCCAAATTCAAAATCCAATCCTCTAATCCCTACACCGGTCCAAGATAATAATGCATCATCAAGAATTGGCATCCAATTCCGTATACAAAACCATATCACAAATCCAACTCAAGGTCAGCGCAATCATATGGAATCTTACTTGCTATCACGTTGGATTTGTGATCTCCGAAAGTCCCCTGCGTGGATGCAGCAGATCAGCCACGAAGTAGACGCAGATCTCCTTCCCAAGACCGCCCTCACAAGTCCTAGGTTCGCCCCAAGGGAAAAAGAGCCAGTTCGTCGTAGGGAAGAAGAAGATCGCTATGCCCTGGAATATACTCGATCTCGCGATTACTTGACCCCTCGATGAGCTTCTACCAGGTGGTGATTGATGATCGTCTGAGAAGAGGAAAAGAGTGGAAGAAGACGAAGGAGAAGAGGAGGAGAGAAGGTGACGGAGCAACGAGCCTCGATCTACCCCGATCTCGTGATCCGCCGCAAGAGGAAGGAGAAGAAGCGGTGATTCACTGTGCTAGGGCACGCAAGGTGAGGAAAAAGGGAAGAAATAAAACGGAAAGGAGAAATCTGCGGCAGGGAAAAAGGAAGGGGAATAACTAAAAGGGTTTGGTCTTTTATAAAAACCCCCCTTCCATTTAGTTATTCTCACAAGATCCCCCCCCCCAAGCTTGAGTTAATTGCCTTTTAGCCCTTCAATTTTCCATATTCTAACATTGTAGCTCAATTGGTATCAGGATTCATAAACTCTAGTACTTATCTTGGAGGTCTAGTGTTCGAATCCTGAGGAAGGCAAAAATCCACTGGCCAGGGGTGGGATGTTCTTGTGAGTAACGGCACGGCCAATGGTCGTCGGTTGTCGACATAAGGGGTCACCAAATGGGCCGCCAGTTGGGCCGCCCAAGGGGCCGAGGGGCCGGGTCGTTACAATAAAAAGGCGCTTTTTTTTATGTAGCGATCTCAGCCTCTATGGTCCCCGCAGGCAACCCTCTAGGCCCGAGACCCTACGGGTCTTCCCACCCCTGGCCAGTGGATTTTTGCCTTTCCCAGGATTCGAACTCTAGACCTCCAGGCTAAGTACTAAAGTTCCTGAATCCTGGTACCAATTAAGCTATAGCTCACTTGGTACCAGGATTCAAGAACTTTAGTACTTAGCCTGGAGGTCTAGAGTTCGAATCCTGGGAAAGGCAAAAATCCACTGGCCAGGGGTGGGAAGACCCGTAGGGTCTCGGGCCTAGAGGGTTGCCTGCGGGGACCATAGAGGCTGAGATCGCTACACGCGGAGTCACCTATGGTCTCGAATTGATCACCTTTCTTCTTCCTCTTATTTGCGCCAACTAACCCTAGCCCTAGGGTTCACCGCCGGCCACCTTTACTCCTCCTCCACCTTTCGCCACCGGCCACAGAGGTTGCCAAAGATCGCCGGCCACAAGGCAGCTCCAGGAAGAAGCCAATGAAGAAGAAGAACCGGAAGAAGATGAGGAAGTAACCCTCTTCTCCTTCCCTAAACCCGCCGTAACTCCTCCACCACCAACGCCGCATGGACGAGAGTCCTTTCCGCCGGCTGAGCTCCGGCTGCTCCCGGGGTGGTCACGGTGAATAGAAGAAGAGCTGAGGAAGAGAACTAGTAGGAGAAAACTCTCCTTCAACCTCTTCCAATCTATTCTTCTATCTCCTTCACCGCCGTCGACTGCCCTTCCTGAAAACCTCCTCCATGCCGCCGGTTCCTTGCGATCCTTGCTGTTGCCGGGTTCCTCAAGAAGGAGCCGAGCCCTGCTTGTCACCAGCCACCACTTGGATCAGAAGAGAAGAACCAAAAGAGAAGAAGAAGAAAACTTCTTCTCCCCTCTTGTGCGTGACCTAGGCGAGAGAGAGAGAGGGAGGCAAGGATTTTGTAGATTAATTCTAAAATTAATCAAGGATCAATTAGCCTTGTATCATGACTCCTATGGAGTATTTATAGGGCTAAGATAGGGATAATGAGGAGGAGTTGGTTCTTGGCCCGCTAATGGATCCAAACACGATCCATTCCACTAAAGGATCCCATTGTACTTCCTCACCAACCCTCATATTTTCATATGAGCTCCACATATTATGAGTCATCCATCTCCCCGTGTTTAAGATATCGAATGCCCAATAATTAATTTAATTTACTGATAATTAAATTAATTATTCTCTTAATCCTTGATTAGTACCACTCAACCTTTTCATCATGTCGAACCATAGTCCACTTGCAAGATGTAACATGACGGTCCTTTTGAGCTCACCAAGGGGGCATCATCATCCCGATTCACCAGGACACGGATTTCGTCAATAATCAATGACACTCCATATAATTAATATTATCTCCCAATTTACCGGGCTTATTAATTTAACAGAATAAATCTCACCCTTTGGTAAGTCAAAGAAATAATATATAATTATACGTGCCTGTTATTATTTCTCGATTAAGAGATCGTACTCCATAATATTTATTCGAGGTCTAATCCAATTTACTAAGTCAGTAAAAAATTGGATGACCTCTCTTTTGGTCCTACTCAATGCACACAAAGTACACTAGTGTAATTCTATGGTTAAGATGAACCACACGTAATTACACTACAACTATCACGATGGTTTGTCTAACTCCATCTCAGTTGTGAGCCTCTTTCTTATACTTCGACAGGGGACCTGATAACATGATCTTCTATGCGACACCACACACCATGTTATCTACAATGCCAAGTAGTAGACATTTTGTGCATATACTAATATAAACATGCACTGTGTGATTTTGCGATTCTCTTAAAAATGTAAATGTATTCTAACCAAATGCAAAGCTTTTAGTATACATCCTAACAATCTCCCACTTATACTCAAAGACTTTGCTATTTTCAAAATATCATACATCTGACCTCTAGATCCTTCACATGCCTAAAGCTCTCACTACTAAGGCCTTAGTGAAATGATCCACCTAGGTCATCCTCTGATGCAATCTAGGCAACAACAGCTATTCCTCTTCTGGGTGGTACTTGCGCTCTATGTGTTTACTCACCTTATGGACTCGTGAGTCCTTTGAGTTTGCAACTGCACCATTTTAATCACATCAAATGTGATAGTTCTGAGCAAACCTGGAATCACATCGAAGTCCATCTTGAGGCTCCTGAACCATGTAACTATCTTGGCTGCCACGCAGGTTGTCTAATATCCAGCCTTCATAGCAGGGTCCATTACGCAGCCACTGCGCAACACTCTGCTATAGAATAGTTCTACCTCCTAAAAGTAAACACAAAACCCGAGGAATACTTATATTTGCCCCTATCTAGATTGGAATTCTGTATCCATATAACCCACAGGAAGTTGTTCTGCCCGATAAACCAGCATATAGTCCTTAGTCCTTCTCAGGCACTAATACATGCTTTTACCGCAGTCCAATTTCCTTGACCTGGTTTACTCCGATATATGTTACCTATGCCCACAACACAACAGATATCTGAGCTCGTTTCTAGCATACATGAGACTTCCTTTAGCCGATGCTAGAGGAACCGTCATTACCTACTCTATCACCTTTGATAATCTAAACATATCTCTTTAGATAGAGTAGCTCCAAAGCTGAAAAGTACAAAACTTTTCTTTGGAGGTATCCATGCTAGAACGAGCTAGGATAATGTTTTATATGAAACTTGGGATAAGCACATCATCCTTATCTGGAGATCCCTTAGATCTTTGATCCCTATGGATGTGTTTTACTTCTCCCAAGTCCTTCATAATTGTGTGGATAATCATACTCTTACGTCTGATAATATTTCATCATTGTTGCCAACCAATAAAATATTATCTACGTATAGTACAAGAATACTACTTCATTTCTGTCACAATATCATCCGTCCTTTGAATAAATCCATATAACTGGATTTGTCTCTTCAAAGCGGATGATTCTTGTCATAAGTCTAGGGATCCGGTTCATGTTCACTTAGGACCCAGTCCATAGACTCTCCAAGAACATGAGTCCTTTAGGTTGAGTAACAACCCTCCCACTGTGACAAGGTACCCTTTGTATATCTTTAGTGACACCAGGTGCAGTACTTTGTAGTATTTCCTCTTGCACAGTTGGTACTAAGATGAAAATGTCCCCATATTAATTTTACTGAGAATAATTTACACTCATGGATTTGTGGTTTATTTCATAGTTCTTTTTCTAAGAATCAGACATTCACCCCAACGAATATCCTCTGATCCTTAGGACTATTAAACCACCTTATTTTTCCCTTAGGATAGCCTATGAACATATACACTAGATTCCAACTTGTCTGTATCTCTTTTCAGCACATGTGCCGATTTACTCATAATCTGAACATGCCTTAGACTAAGCCTTCGCTCAGCCCACATTTCTATGGCTTTAAGAGACTACTGACCTAGCTGGAATCAGGCATATAAACCGTCGTATCGAGGACATATCCCTTTGAACAAATCTAACTAATCTCAGAGTGACTTACCATATTCTTAACTATTAGCTTAAGAGACCTTCTTTCTTCCATGGGTTGCACCATTCTGTTGGGGCATTCCAGGTGCAATGAATTGGGATCAAATCCCTCGGATAAGTAGGTCCTACAACTATCCCTAGAGGTACTTCCCATTATGATCTAATCATAATGTCACTATACTTTTACTTTGATGTTTCTTCTGCATCAGACTTGAACTCTTTGATCTCATCAAAGTATTCAGTCATGCAGTACATTAAGTAAATGTACTTTTTCCTTTAAATAATTTGTTCATCAAATAAACAATGTATTCAAGGGTACTTCTGTTCTGGATAGACTAAGGACTTATACTTATCAGGATGAACCAATTCCTACATATCTTTGGCTCTATGCCCCTAGGCTTAGGACAAGCCTATTTTGGTTTTGTTACTTCCCTAATAAGAGTCAAAAGATCTTAAGGAATACAAGTCCTCCATTACCAATGAACCCAAGGGCTTATTGGTAGACCACTTTTGAATCCCACTAGAGGTTAACAAACCAAACCTTAGAGCCAAAATATATGTTTGGTTCTACTTGGAAGGAACCTTTCTCTTTTGGTTAAGATGATAAGCTATTAATTGCACCATGAGAGCTTTTGATTTTATGTGCTAATTGCCTATCTATGTACTTTATGTTGGATCGAAGTAAATCGATAGAGGGGGGGGTGAATATCGATTGAAAATTTTCGGACAATTAAGAGAAATTACGCAGCGGAAAGAGTAAAATAAAGTCGCTAACACGGTTTGTTTTACTTGGTTCGGAGTCACGGTCGGCTCCTACTCCAAGGCCCACGGTCCTTGACCATTTACGATGGGCAATTCTATATTCGAAGAATGTTTACAATTTGGAGTACAGTTATAGAATTAAAAAAAAGAAGTTACAACACTTAAGAAACTTAAGCTGTTACCAATGACCGGAGTGGATGGAATTTTGGAGCAGCGGGTCATCAGCGGCGGTTGAATTGTGAGTGTGGAGCATGTCAGAGTGTAGCTCTTGAGCAAAAGTGTCGAGAGCGAGATTTGCAAGTTGTTTTGAAGCCTTGGGGGTGAACCCCTATTTATACTGGTCGCCAGTGCGCCTGTGTTGAAGGGGGCGCCTACACGTGACCTCTTCTGCGAGAACTCCTATTCGCAGACTCGGCTAGCGCTTATCCCTTCAACTGGGGCGCCTGAGCTGACTGGGGCGCCTGTGTTAACACAGGAGCCTAGCGTGATTTGGTCCAAAGGCTTTCGTGGCAGTTTGCTTCGATGGCTTGGTTTTGGCCTTGCACTGGGCCCCTGTATCCACACAGGCGCCTAGCCCAGTGAGGTGCCTCCTTCCAATGAGGCGCTTGAGCTGCAGAAACACAGTTCCTTTGTTTCCTGCAACCAAGGTTAGTTCCAAACACAAGAAGTAAAATATGCATGATATATTAAACATTGTTTACAGCCTAAGCTGTCTTGGTTCTGACTTCGAGTCTCCCTAATGGAATCCTAGGTCGAACCGATGCCTAATATTCCCTCCTATGGGGAACGCGTCCTCACCTACTCCTCTCGGGAGAATTTACCTTTTTGCTAACCGACTCCTCCGGTTGGACTTTTGCCCAGCTTCACTCACCAGGTCTTCGGTGCCCATTCCTCGACCAGGTCTTAGTGCCCAACTTTACGTCAAGACTTAGTTGCCCAGCCTGCGGCCAGGACTTAGTACCCAATTCAAAGATCCAGGACATAGTGCCTAGTGTACCTAGGACTTTCCTGCACTGTAACACCCCAAATTTTCCCATATATAATGTTTGAATTCATGAAATATTATTATTATGAAATTTCATGATGGGCTTGTCATAATGGGCTTTGATGTGGATTAGTGCAAAATGTGATAAATAGAAAGTGTAGAAAGTAGGAAGCAAGGATCGAACCTTGAACCTCCTAGTTACACTAACCATGTCTTAACCAATGCACCAAGCAATGTTTCATGTTGAGAGAATAAGAAACATGCTTGTTAAAGCTAGGGAAGTGAAGAGACATGTCCCTTCATGAGAATAGTATAAATAAGAGAGGGAGAGGGAGGAATAACTTCCTCTCTTCTTCTTCCTCACTCTTCCCACCGAAAACCCTAGCCCTTCTCCCTTTACAATTTTCGAAAATATACCCTAGGGTTCTAACCCTAGGGAATTGGAAGGAAGAAGACCCCATCCAAGGATTTTTGCCCTCTACTAGGGCCAAGGGTTCTAGAGAAGTTTTAACAAAGGAAACTCTCACTCTTACTTCAACCAAGGGTACCCTAAAGATTTTGAACCTCCTAGTTACACTAACCATGTCTTAACCAATGCACCAAGCAATGTTTCATGTTGAGAGAATAAGAAACATGCTTGTTAAAGCTAGGGAAGTGAAGAAACATGTCCCTTCATGAGAATAGTATAAATAAGAGAGGGAGAGGGAGGAATAACTTCCTCTCTTCTTCTTCCTCACTCTTCCCACCGAAAACCCTAGCCCTTCTCCCTTTACAATTTTCAAAAATATACCCTAGGGTTCTAACCCTAGGGAATTGGAAGGAAGAAGACCTCATCCAAGGATTTTTGCCCTCTACTAGGGCCAAGTGTTTAGAGGAGTTCTAGCAAAAGGGAACTCTCACTCTTCCTTCAACCAAGGGCACCCTAAGGATTTAGAGAAGGTGATTTTCAAGCGAAAGGATGTAAGTATCCCCTCGCCTGCAGTGTAATTGTTGTGCATGATTCTTTTGTTCTTCTTGTTTTCGAAAAGGGGAAAATCCCTTGTGTAAGTTTCGGCCACCCCTTAGGGGAAGGCCTTGGTTACTCCTTGATGCATGAGAAGACCCCTTGAGACTTAGGGTATATGTATATGTTGTTTCCTTCATGATGTTATGAACAAAACCCTAGGGTTTTGCCCTTGTGTAGGTTTCGGCCACCCCCAAGGGGGAGACCTTGGCTACTCCTTGATGCATGAGGAGACCCCTTGGGACTTAGGGTGTACATATATGTTGTGTTCCTTCATATTGTGATGACAAAAACTAGGATTTAGGGTTTGGATGGGTTTCGGCCAAGGCATGGAAACTAGGGTTAGTGAGGGTTGAATTATTCTATAATATATCCATGCTTAGTGTATTGTATGATAGTATATACAAGGTGTTTGTATAAATGTCTGTGTGAATGTTTCATTGCAAAAACCCTAATTTCCCCTACCCTATGACTTTCGGCCAACACCCCAAGATTAGGGTTTGTGAAGGTTAAACTACCCTATGGGATATGCTCATGTTTAGTAAGATGATATGTATGTGTATGTGATGTTTAAATGAAATGCTTGATTGGAAAAGAACCTAACTTCCCCCTAGCATGACTTTCGGCCAAGGCATGAACCATTAGGGTTGTGAAAGTTGATTACCCCATGATGTATGCTATGCTTAGTATGATACATGATATATATATGTGATGCTTGTATGGGATGTACCCTATGAGATATGCTTATGTTTGGGATGATGATATGTATATGCATGTGATGTTTAAATAGAATGGTTGATTGGAAAACTTAATTTTTCCCTAGCATGACTTTCGGCCAAGGCAAGGAACATTAGGGTTGTGAAGGTTGATTACCCCATGATGTATGCTATGCTTAGTATGATACATGATGTATATATAGGTGATGCTTGTATGGGATGTTTGATGTCAAAAACCTAACCTATCCTTACCTTATGAATTTCGGCCAAACCCTAGTTTAGGGTTAGGAAGAATGAATTTAATCCATGAAGCATGCTACCATTTGCTATGATATGAGTATAATCTATGTGACCAATCTTGTCATATATAAAGTATGTTTAAGTGGTTGAAGCATGATGTATGTATGAGCATGTCTTATAGCCCATGGGGCACCCTTATGAGATTTCATGTGATGTGTATGTTAAAATGCTTGAAAGGATACTCCACTAAGTATGGGATCAAGAACACCCTTATGTTGTGTGGTGTGTCCCTATGGGATCATGAACACCCTTGAAGAGTGGTGTGTCTCTTGAGAAGTGAATTTGGAGTACTCCTTAGCATATGTGTAAAGACATGATAAGTATTTTACTTTGTAAGTTGTGTACCCTGTTGGGACCGGGTGCATGTCGACAAGGATACGAGTTCGTAAAATTCAAAATTTTTACGTGCAGCGGAAGAATTTGCATAAAATAATTTCCTAAATTATTTTAACTTCGTATCTAGCATGCAACCTTATAGTGTATCGACATAATCATAAAATAAAAGTTTGCGAAAAGTAAACTAATTTACCAAGTACCTCGCGTAACTCGAACTAAGGGGCGAGATCCAACCGTAGCGTCCCTTGGAAGCTTCGCCTCTATTCGCGTCCACGCCGAGTTCTCTTCGGGATGACTTCGCAAAGTCACGAGTTTTGTGCCGACGAGAACTACTAGATTCTCTATAGGCACAACTTGAAAGATCAAGAGAGGAGTTAGAAACTAACCAACAAGAAGCAACGGAATCGAATTCCGAGAGGAGAGGAGTCGCTATCCGCTTCTTCTTCTTCTTGTTCGGGTTCTTCTTCTTCTAGTGGCTCACGGCAACACCTCCTTGGTGTTGTGATTGGGCGCCGGCCCTAGAGGAACTAGGGTGTGCCGGCCCTAGAGAGCTAGGGTGCGTCGGCCCTAAGGAAAGAAGAAGAGAAGGAGGAGAGAAGAGAAGAGAGAGAGGGAGAGCTCCAATAATAATCACTTGATTGGAATTAAGGGCTAGCCTTTGGTTCCTTTATATAGTAGAAACTCCTTTGCTAAGTCTCCCTCTAAACCGAATTAACGGAATTAACGGAATTAGTTATAAGAAATTTATCTTATAAATTTTCTTATTGCTTATTCCGTTTAAGCCTAGTCTTATTATAACCATTTATAATAAAACAAATTAGTTATCATAAGAAATTTATCCTATAAATTTTCTTATGAATTTTATTATAACTAACTTTATAATAAAACTAATTATTTATCATAAGAAATTTATCCTATAAATTCTTATGAATTAATTCCGTTTAAACCAAGTCTTTATTATAAACTAATTTATAATAAAAACTAATTCTTCTTCTTTTTAAATTATGGAATAAATTTTATAAGAAATTTATAAACTTTCTTATTATGGATAAATCAATTCATAATTGATTTTATAAAATTAAAATGAACCAACTCATGGATTATTTTAATCTTCCATAAAAGAATAAATTTCTATAAATTTTATTTATATAAATTTCTTTATACAAATTTATTTATCCATAATTTATAAAATAAATCGTGCTAGATTTATTTTATTAATTAAACCAATTAAATTGGTTTTCTCTTTTTATTTGGCCGGCCACCAAAGAGGGGATAACACCCTCTTTGGTCGGCCAAACCCAACCCAGACCGTCGCGAATTAAACTCATTTAATTCGCCCAAAAAGCCTTCAAAAGACTTAGCCATTTTTAGCTTCCATCGCGCCTCTGACTAACTCAGATTCGACTTATTTCTCTTGATCGAAAAATCCAATTTTCAACTCGTTTTAAATCCCTCGGATTACTCGTAGTGCGTGTGACTAAATAGGCTTTCGATTTATGTTGGTCGTCTATAATTAACTAATTATAGAACGATCATGAGTGGCACCTAGTAGTACTTCATGATCCCCAATTAATCGAAAGATCAACGGTTTGACCCCAGAAGAAATTATTCTGAAACCCTTCAGCAGCTCTAATGAATCGTGCCCCATTCCCTTCACCACCTTATACCCACTTGGTTCAGGACACGGTCAATGGTGTCAGTCCCCACTAGGCTGACTACGTCACGCCTAGCCCAAGTAATGTCTTACGCGTCCTTTGGATTTCTAATTACTCTCATGTATTTTAGAGACTCTCACTCTAAACATGATATGCTCTGGCCAGAGGCTTTGAGTAACAATCCGACGATAGGCCTGGGTATACATCTCCTCGCAAGGAGTGGTGAATCCTTTGTAGGTTGTTCAAACATCTTCGGGCACTTCGGCTTATACCCGATCATCCTGGGTCCACACCTCCTTGGAGATGCTTGCTTAAGATGTCAAAGTATAAGTCTCTATGACCAAGATGACTTGAACACCGCAAGTCAAAGGAACATCGCACTTAAGCCGCAGTAAGATCTTCATTGACATATCTACATGTAGATTCCCATATGAAGTCTTACAGCTAGTCACTCCAATGAACTAGTTCCCTTAACTAGCATCCATGTTTATCTCCGGACATCCCAATGTCACCAGCCAGTGAGAATCAGCTGATAGAGAATAACCCATGCTAGTCTCAACAGAATGATAGTGTCGTTTTATCAATTCATCGACTAGGGATATTTCAATACTTCACATTTGCGCATTTAGAGATAATCACTAGTTGTGATCTCCATCACAAATTCTCTTATGCTGTGAATTGTATTGCGGACATTCAGTAGATGAGTTTAAGATCCAATCAAATACACAAGCATGTATACTCAAATAGTGAATTATCATTTATTAAATAAATGTTTACAATCATAAGGCGATTGCCTTAGGACACTTCTCTCATATTACTACAAACTCCCACTTGGCCTAATGCCAATCGCTACGGTATCCAATACCACAGGCTCTAACATGACCCTCAAACTTGCTTTGAGGCAAGGCCTTAGTTAAAGGATCCGCTAATTTA
>JAGFNQ010002606.1:0-12721 GCA_024364735.1 Boesenbergia rotunda | reverse complement strand
TGCCGAGAAAATCCGATTCATAAGTCCATGAATATTGCCGGAGCATTGGTGACTCCAAACGGCATCACTACGAACTCATAATGTCCGTATCTCGTCCGGAAGCAGTTTTGGGTATGTCCTCATTTTTCACCCGGACTTGTGATAACCAGACCTCAGATCGATCTTAGAGAAAACCGTAGCTCCCTTTAACTGATCGAACAGTCATCTATCCTGGGTAGAGGGTACCTGTTCTTTATGGTCACATTGTTTTAGTGCCGATAGTCGATAACACATACGCATCGACCCGTCCTTCTTCTTGACGAACAGTACGGGAGCTCCCCAGGGGGAATGACTAGGGCGAATCAGTCCCTTGTCGAGAAGCTCTTGTAGCTGTCCTTGCAATTCCTTTAATTCAGTCGGCGCCATTCGGTATGGTGCCTTCGAGATGGGGTTAGTACCAGGAATCAAATCAATGGCAAATTCAACCTCTCTTTCAGGTGCTAACCCTGGTAAGTCATCAGGAAATACCTCTGGATAGTTGCATACACCTTGACGTCTTCTAGCTTCGGGTCCTCTCTAGGACGAGTATCAACCACATGAGCTAGAAATCCAGAACATCCATTCTCTAACATTTTCCTTGCCCTCAGAGCCGATAAGAATTTGCCAGTTTTCTTCTTCGCTCTCCGATAAATTCAAAGAGAATCCCCGTCTCGGGTCGGAAGATGACCCTTCGTTTTCGGCACTCAATAGCAGCGCCGTATTTATCCAAGAAATACATGCCTAATATTAGATCATAATCGGCCATATCAAGCCTATCAGATCGCAGTGGAGTTCCCTATCTGCGATTTCTGATTGATTGCGGCACGTAACATTTGGGTAGAGGGCATCACCTCACCCGAGGGCAGGTTGTCATAAATTCGGACTCGAAGTCCTTCCACTTCATCTGGTCCATTTGACCTTCTAGTTTTACCCGTTCCCACCATATCCTGGCGTCGCCAGTAAGGCAGAACGAGACACATTTAATTTTCTCATGCTCGGCCAGTCTAATAATTCCACTGTGGCTTCAACTGTCTTGAGCCAGGCCTGGGCATCCAGGGCTCGCAGGTGCCGAGAACTTTTCCGGCTTAAGTCTCTGCCACCGAATCAGGTAAGCCTCCTGTCGGACTCCTCGGACCGGAGTGTCCGGGGGTGCCTGTGCAGTTGGAGGCTCAGTAGGTATCGCATTCTGACTTCCCTGCGGGGTTGCAGTGTTCCCATGTTAGGTCATCAGAGTATTTATGATCTGCTGCTGTTCAGTGACCTGACGCTGCAGATCTGTGATCACTTACATCATGTTAGGTGGGGGTGCTGTCTCATTACCCCGATTGCTATGCCTTCTAGCCATATCTATTTTACAACCAGTAAATAGATAGATATAAGCCTTAATACTACTTTATTAGGCAAGCATCAATCATCTCATATAGTAGTACTGTACATGAAATAAATAAAGCGAGTTTAGGATTTCTTACTTGGAAGCGGCAGAAGGAAGCTTGATGTGTGTGTGATGGAGGGGAAATCTGCTCTGATACCAACTTGTAACGCCCGACCTTATATCTACCCTAAAGGCGGGGTTACGGGTCCATACATTCATATCATCCAGTCATGTTAAACATGTATATCCAACCAAACAGTTACAATACATGAACTAGTAATAAGCATGCTTATTGAAAACTAAATTACCAAGCAAGGTTTTTCCATTTCATTTATATCTTCATGCATTTACAACCTAATATGGAAATCATTTAACACACTAAAGCAGAAAAATCTCAAATAAGCACATAGCAAGAGTTATCTAGTCTTAGACACATGCAAAAGAAGCATATACAAAAGAAGCATTTATAAGCAACCGAAGTATTAACATCTAGCATTTTACTGGCATGCATACTATAGGAATTAGACATTAACAATAGTATTATCTAACATGACCTAGGTTCCATATCTCTAACAGTAGAGTAGTCACAGTCATCATATATTCAGAGTAAAGTAATACAATTTCAATCGTAATTATGGGAAGCAGTTTAGATTCTAGATAAACTAAGGTAGATAGAATCTTTCATCCTTTCCCGAGCCATCACCACACACATCCTCCAATCTTCCCTCTGCCTCTTCCTTTAGTTCGAGTGTTTCTTACCGCTATCTGCAGCATAAGAAAAATAACAGGAACTAGTAAGCAAAACATGCTTAGTAAGAATCCGGGCCTACTCGCAAAATCCATATCGATACATCATATCATGTACACAATAATCAGATAGAATTATCAGCATCATAAGCATCTCATCAAAGCATCATAAATATCACATCAATTTATCTCTAAGTACTTCACGGAACAAAATCACATGATGAGAAAATATGTTTTTCAAAACAGTTCCATAACGGTAAGTACTTCAAAATATCATATCATCATCCAGGGCCCAGTTGTCGTACCACATCATCATGCGCGTTCCCTAATAAATTGGGGTAGCGAGCCACCAATCTAATTAGAGCAGGACCCTTCCGTCCTACCAACTGCCATGACCTTAACATGTGCATTGGATTTGTTTAACGACCCCCTTCCGAGTCGGGTACGCAACTTTTCAAAGTAAAGTAATTTATCATGCAATTACTCATATAAGTATATGCCTAAAGGTACTCTTAATCACTTCTCAAAGGGACACACCACACATTCGGGTGCTCTTGATCCCCTAGGGACACACCACGCATTCGGGTGCTCTTGATCCCAGTTTCAATAGAGTATCCCTTTTAAGCATATTATCAACCACATCATGTTCATATCATCAAGGTGCCCCATGGGCTATAAGGCATGTTTTTATACCTAACAAGATAGGTCACATAATTTATACACATATCACATATATAATAGCATGCTTCATGGTCTCATTAGGTACTTCCCAACCCTAGAACTAGGGTTGGCCGAAACATACAAGTAAGAGTTTCTAGGGTTTTTGGACAAGTCATCATTCACAAAACAACACACATATATATATACCACATTTTATCTACCATCCTAATCATGGGAACATAATAGGGTATCAAGCATCACAAAAACTCTAGCCATTCTTCTCTTGGCCGAAACCTACACATGGGGTAACCCTAGAATTTTGTACATAACACCATTAAGAAAACCCATACACACTTACATTAAGTTTTAAGGCATGTATTCTTACAACCAAAGGGACCAAGGCCTCCCTCCAAGGGGGTGGCCGAAAGTCTCCCAAGGGGAAACCCTAGTGTTTTGTTCTCCCAAAAATTTAGGAACAACACATAAGTGTATAGAATCCCTAAGGCACTAACATGTGTCAAGATTTAATCAAAACAAACTTCTCTTGGACCTCCAACCATGGGTGGCCGAAACCTTGTGGACACCAAACCCTAGTTTTTGTCTTCTCAAAAATTTGGAAAACAACATACATCTATACCCTAAGTTCTTAGGGATATCCTCATGTATCAAGGAAAGACCAAAGCCCATTTCATGGTGGTGGCCGAATGGTTACAAGGGAAGAAGGCTCCCTTTTCAACAACAACAACAAGAAAACATACTAATCAAACGAAAGCGATTACACTGCAGGCGAGAGGATACTTACATCCTAGCGCTGGAAATTTACTCTTCTCTTTAAATTGTAGGGTACCCTACACTTGTAGGGTATACAAAAATCTTTTCTTCCAAATCTTCTTTCTAAGATTCCTTGGTCTTGGTAGATGACAAGATCACTTGGATTCCTCCCTCTTGAATTTGCCCTAGGGTTAGAACCCTTGCCTAAGGTTTTCGAAAATTGGAAGAAGGAAGAAGAGAGGTTTCGGTTTTGGAAGATGAAGAGGAAGAAGAAAAGGAAAGAAGGAAGTTGCTCCAACTTCCACCTATTTATACTTTTCTCATGAAAAGACATGTCTCTTCACTCTTACCCACTTAACAAGCATGTTCCTTTCTCCTTCTTCATGAAATATTGCTTGGTTCATTGGTTATGACATGGTGAGTGCAACTAGGAGGTCCAAGGTTCAATCCTTGCTTCCTCCACTTTGCACTTTCTTTTTAGCACCATTCATTTCCAAGCCAATAAACCAAGCCCATCATGAAATTCATAATATGAATAATATTTTATGAATTTAGAATATTTCATAATATCCCAAAAATATTATTTCATAATATTTTTTTAATATTCCATATTCATAAATATAATATTTCATGCTAACATTTCATGATAATAATATTTCATGAATATAATGTTTCATGCATATAATATTTCATGCCTTCATAACATTTTATAGCATGTGATTACATGAAATTCATATCATTTCATTATACTCATTTTCATACATTGTCATGAATTTTACATTGACAAATTCGGGGTGTTACAATCCTCCCTCTCTTATAGAAAGTTCGTCCCGAACTTTAAACAATTCCCCAGGTATTCAAATTGTAAAAATTGGGGTGTTACAGGTTGGTAACAACCTACTAACTCCCATTTAAGATGCATGTACAACTACGAAATAAAAACAAGTATACCAACACAGAAGTTTGATCTTGAGCGCAACATGTCGGAGAGCTTCCTAGAATTGTAGCATCAAAGCGTGAGCAGTTCATCGACGTAGGAAAAGAGTATAGGGTGAGTAGAAGATATATATAGTGCACTGGTCTTGAGCTCCTTATATAGGCAATGTTCGGTCGACTAATCCAATCCGTCGATTAAACCACTTGTTCAATTGATGAAACCCCACACCATTCCTTCTTTGCTTTGCTCGGCGGGCACTGTTATAAATGCGTTTTGTCAACTAATCATCCTGATCAGTCGACAGAAAAAGCTTCCTTCTACATAGCCGCTCTTTAACAAAAGTGCATCAGTCAATTGATCCTTATAGAATATGCGCAATCTAGCACAATCTGGCTATTTTGGTTGATTGATCCACTCGTTCAATCGACCAAACCTTCAGTCAACTTTCTTTGATTAATCTATATGAAATTGTTAGCACAACACAAATAATATATTAAGACTTAGCCCTTCAAAACAAAGTTTACACAATAATATATATGGTATACATAAGTAAGCGACAGTAGGACCTGTCCTAATCTTAACTTAGAAACCTCTGTAGGTTCCTCCAGTTGGATCAGCTCCTAAGGTTGTTCCAACGGGACATTACCTCAGAACACTCTCGCTCCAGGAGCTTACCTCACTCACCTACCAAACATCAGGTCTCCTAGACCAGGTTGCAATTTTCTTTCTTCTCCCGTCTTGGTAGCATCGAAATTGCAAGCATTCACCGCCCAATATGCCTTGTGCTCTATTTCCATGGGGAGGTGACAAGCCTTACCATAAACCAAGCGGTAGGGTGACATGCCAATCGGTGTCTTGTACGCTGTTCTGTAGGCCCAGAGTGCGTCATCTAACCTCTTGCTCCAGTCTTTTCTAGTGGGCCCAACTGTCTTCTCTAGAATGGATTTTATCTCTCTGTTGAAAATCTCAGCCTGTCCATTTGTTTGGGGATGATAGGATGTAGAGATTTTATGTACCACCCCATATTTGCTCAGCAGTGCCTTCATGTGTTTGTTGCAGAAATGAGATCCTTGGTCACTAATTATTGCTCTTGGAATTCCAAACCTGCAGAAAATGTGTGACCTAACAAAACTACAAACAACAGAAGAATCATCAGTCTTGGAGGGAATGGCCTCCACCCATTTTGAAACATAATCCACAGCAAGTAAAATATACAGATAACCATAAGATGCAGGAAAAGGTCCCATAAAATCTATCCCCCAAACATCAAAAATCTCACAATAAAGTATAGCATGCTGGGGCATCTCATGTCTCGCTCCTATGTTCCCAGTTCGCTGACATCTATCACAATTTTTATAAAAAACATGTGAATCATGAAAAAGGGTGGGCCAGTATAGTCCACACTCTAATACTTTCTTGGCAGTCCTCTGGGGTCCAAAATGCCCCCCACAAGCTGATGAATGGCAAAAAGTAAGGACAGATGAAAACTCATGATCTGGTACGCATCTCCTAATTATTTGGTCATTACAAAATTTCCACAAATAAGGATCATCTCACACATAAAACTTTGCATCACTTTTTAATTTATCTTTTTGAGCCTTAGAAAATTGAGTGGGAAAAACATGTGCAACAAGAAAGTTAACTAGGTCTGCATACCACGGTGTCTCACCATGCACTGCAATCAAGTGCTCATCTCTGAAATCATCATCAATGGTGGTAGGAGATCCATCTCCTTCAAGTCTGCTCAAATGATCTGCAACTAAGTTCTCTTTTCCACTTCTATCTCTGATCTCCAGGTCGAATTCTTAGAGTAGGAGCATCCATCTGATCAATCTGGGTTTTGCATCAGGCTTTTTCAACAAGTATTTGAGAGCTACATGATCAGAAAAAATAATCACATGTGAGCATAATAAATAAGATCTGAATCTATCTAAAGCAAAGACAATGGCAAGAAGCTCCTTTTCAGTCGTGGTGTAGTTGGCTTGGGCGGCATCTAGGGTTTTGGAGGCGTAGCAAATGAGATGTGGTGCTCCATCAACCCTCTGTGCTAAAACAGCTCCCACTGCAAAATTAGAAGCATCACACATTAATTCAAATGGTAGAGTCCAGTCAGGTGATGTAATAATAGGAGCTGAGGTAAGAGCCTCCCTGAGTCTATGAAAAGCTTCCTTGCATTTTTCATCAAAATGAAACTCAACATCCTTCTGCAAAAGTCGTGTCAAGGGTCGAGCAATCAAGCTGAAGTCTCTAATAAATCTGCGGTAAAATCATGCATGTCCAAGAAAAGCACGGACATCCCATACGCATACGGGGTAAGATAAAGAAGAAATAACACTGATTTTAGCAGGATCTACCTCAATACCTTTCTGAGAGACTATATGTCCAAGTACAATCCCATGCTCTACCATAAAGTGGCATTTCTCAAAATTAAGAACAAGGTTAGTTTCAATGCAACGATGTAAAACCCTAGACAAGTTATTTAAACATGAATCAAAAGACGTGCCATAAACTGAAAAATCATCCATGAATACCTCCATACAGTCCTCTAGCAATTCACCGAATATACTCACCATGCATCTCTGAAATGTACCGGGTGCGTTGCAGAGTCCGAAGGGCATACGTCTGTAGGCAAAAGTACCAAAGGGGCAAGTGAAGGTGGTCTTCTCCTGGTCCTCTGGATCTATGCAAATCTGAAAATAGCCTGAAAATCCGTCCAAGAAACAATAGTGCGACTTCCCTGCCAGTCTCTCAAGCATCTAATCAATGAAGGGTAGAGGGAAGTGATCTTTCCTTGTGACCTTGTTGAGCTTCCTGTAATCAATGCAAACTCTCCAGAAATTCTTAACTCTGGTGGGCACTAGTTCATTGCTTTCATCCGCCACCACGGTCACTCCAGATTTCTTGGGCACCACGTGAATAGGACTAACCCACTGACTGTCAGAAATAGGGTAAATGATACCTGCCTATAGAAGTCTAGTCACCTCTTTCTTTACAACATCCAAAATAAGTGGGTTGAGCCTCCTTTGTGGTTGCCTCACAGGTTTGACATTTTCCTCCAAAAATATCCTGTGCATGCAGATAGCTGGGCTGATACCTGGTATATCTGATAATGTCCACCCAATTGCTTTCTTGTAGTGCCTCAGGACTTGCAATAATTTTTCCTCTTGTTCTGACTCCAAATGCTATGCAATAATCACAGGAAAAGTCTGCTCCTCTCCTAGGTATGCATACTTCAAATGGCCTGGTAATGGCTTCAGTTACTCTGGTCTTCCTCAGTAAAAATGGGTGATCCTTGGGGCTTTGTGCAATCCCCTACACTTTGAATCTCAACAGAAATAGGTGATCCTTGGGGCTCTATGCAATCCCCTACACCTAGAAAAATCTCTCTAGCTGGAAATGTGTCTGAAAAATCTTCTGAAAAATCCTCAGTCTCAGCAGTAAGTATTTTCTCAGCCTCCTCTGAATCAATAGCTCCTACAGAAAAATCAGATAAAAATCCTCAGCCTCTAACTCTGTCTGCTCCAGCTCCTCAAGAATATCCATGCTCATGATGGAGTGGTCCTCTCTCGGATGCTTCATAGCATCAAAAAGGCTAAACTGAACCACCGTGTCTCCGATCTCCATGGAAAGTGTACCGGCATATACATCAATTTTGGTTCTAGCAGTCTTCAGAAATGGTCTTCCTAAAATAAGTGAAGAACGATGTGCAAGATAATCTCCCTCCATATCCAAAATATAAAAGTCTGCAGGAAATATTAGCTCCTTTACCTTCACCAAAACATCTTCAATCATACCTGCTGGGTGGGTCTGACTCCTGTCTGCTAGCTGTATCACTACACCAGTGGGCTGTAAAGGGCCTATGCCGAGCATCTGAAATACTGACCTGGGCATCACATTTATAGAAGCTCCTAAATCTAACATAGCATCATGGAATATGGTGCTCCCTATCTCACAAGAAACAGTAAATACCCCTGGGTCTTCACACTTCTGAGGAATGGTGTGGATAAGTGCTGAAATATTCTTCCCAAAGCTGACCAACTCATTTTCCTTAAGTTTCTTTTTGTGAACACAAAGATCTTTCAAAAACTTAGCATACTTTGGAATTTGCTTGATCATGGTCAACAAAGGTACATTGATCTCTACCTTACTAAAAAGTTCCACTAGTTCATTGAATTCCTTAGCCTTCTCCTCCTCCACTTGCTTTTTGGCTAGTGTTTTCCGCTGTGGAAAGGGTAGAGGAACCCTAAAGTCATCTTCTTTGGCCGGAGGTGGAGAGGCTGAAATTTTGGTTGCTGTCCCTTGCGAAGTGGCTGCTGTCCCTTGCGTCTCGGCACTGATTTCTTCTCCGTTTTCCACCAAATTTGGAGGGTTACTCAAGGAAGGGGTTGGGAATGGGCTAGGGGTGGAATCAACTGAATTTGAAGTCATTTCATGGCTGTTTTGGGCTGGAATTGAAGTTGCTATTCGGTTTTCTGAAAAATCTACTCTTAGACTCTTTGGAGATGAAGTGACCTTCCCACTTCTCAAAGTAATAGCACTCACATTTCCTTTAGGATTAGGGACAGTTTGGGAAGGGAGTTGACTTGATCCTTGAGCTTGATTTTGATTAATTCCACTAGCCAATTGACCCATTTGCCTCTCAATGTTTTGATTATGTTGTTGTTGTTGTTGTTGCCAAGCTTGTTATTGTTGTTGTGTTTGTACAACTTGTTGTAGCATCTCCATCATTTGTTGTTACTGAGCATTTCCTCCACTTGAGCTCCCATAGCCTCCTTGGTTAGCATAGCTCCTTGACTGACCTTGAAATGAGGAAGTAGTCGGCTGAAATGGTTGAGCTTGCTGAGATCCTTGAAAACATGGTTGTTGGGGCTGATAGGAGGACTGAGTGGGTTGTTGATAGGGCTGATTAAAGGGCTGAAATGCTTGGAAACCTTGCTGGGAATTGTAACCTTGTAAGTTCTGATTTTGAAGTGGAAAATTCAGTGATGAGGTTTGAAAATTCTGATTTTGAAACCCTTGATTGTAGGGCTGTGAAATCTGGTTATAGGGCTGGGAAGGCTGAAAATTTTGTTGGTTTTGAGTTTGGAAAGCTGGAAATGATTGAAAACCTTGCTGCCCTTGATGATATTGCTGGAATTGAGGTTCGAATTGCTGAAATTATTGCTGAAATTATTGCTGAGTTTGTTGGAAATTAGGCTGAAATGGAGGCTGAAAATTTTGGTTCGACGGCTGAAAAACTTGCTGATTATTCTGAGTTTGCTGGGGCTGCTGGAAATTCTATAGAGGCTGCTGTGAGGGCTGCGGTTGAGGGTTTTGTTGGCAGAAAGCGTTCCCGTACCTCAAATTTGGATGATTCCTCCAACCGGGGTTATAAGTAGAGGAGTAAGGATTGTTTCTTGCTTGAAATTGTCCTCTTACCAACGCTGCTACTATCTCGTCCTGTTGGAGGGTGGGACATGAATCTGAGGTGTGCTCTTGACTAGAGCAAATGCTACACATACTCATTACTGGATCAGCTTGTGGAGGAACCGAAATATTTGAACCTTGATTTGCATTATTAACCTTCAATTGCTTAATGAGTGATGTGATCTTTGCCAATGAATTCCTTATCTCTTTCTGATCAGTAGGAACTACCTGAACTTCACCAACTCCTCTGGTGGTCAAGGCTCTGCTTCTAAATTGTTGAGAATTCTCAGCCATATTAGAAATGAGCTCCCTAGCTTGAATTGGCGTTTTGTTCACTAGGGCCCCTCCAGCTGCGGCATCTATCATAATTCTGTCCATCTGCAGCAATCCCTCATAAAAGTATTGAATCAAAAGTTGCTCGCTGATCTGGTGATGTGGACAACTCGAACATAATTTATTGAATCTTTCCCAGTAATCATAGAGTGTCTCACCCACCACTTGTTGAATTCCACAGATGCTTTTTCTGATTATTGCTGTTCTGGAGGCTGGGAAATATTTTTCCAAAAATGCTTTCTTCATGGCGATCCAACTAGACACATGCCCGGTAGGTAGATAATAAAACCAGTCTTTTGCTTCTCCTGTCAGTGTGAAGGGAAAAGCTCTCAGCTTGATATCTTCTTCAGAAATGCCCTAAGGCTTCATAGTAGAGCATACAACATGGAATTCGTGCAGGTGTCTGTTTGGATCCTCTCCAGATAATCCCTGAAACTTTGGCAACAAATTGATAAGTCCAGATCTGAGCTCAAAATCTCCAGCCAGCTCTGGATAGGCAATGCTGGAGTACTAAAATGAAGCATCTGGTGCTGCGAGCTCCTTCATCATTCTCTGGTGGTCTGCCATGATACTGCCTGAGTGAGGGAAAATAGTCTGAATAGGAGGGATATATGTAGTCTCAGAAAGAATGCCCTGGCTCCTCCTAGCTCTGAAAGTCCTCTCAATCTCAGGGTCGAATTCTTCTAAATCACCACCTGAAGACATGGTCATAAAACAAAACAAATCGCAGTAAAATTAGATAAAGAGATAAAACAAATAAATTCAAATCACCAGATATAACAATAAGCACAGAAATAAATCAAGAATAATATGAAATAAGTGCACAAGCAAAAATCAAACAAATCAACTAGTAGATCCCCGGCAACGGCGCCAAAAATTTGATGGACCCGATTTAGCTAAGTTAAGTTGTCACAAATTGTGCGTCCAATCAGAATTTAGAATTTATAAATGTGCTGGAAACCCTTTTACAATCAAAATCTGAAAATGTAGCAAAGGGGCCACAGGTCGTATTTTTCTCGGAGCTAGTTGTTGTTGTTTGATTCGAGCTTGGTTTATGTGTCGTTTGTGTTTTGGGTTTCAAATAAAGATCTAGTTTGGTTTCAATTCGACATGAAAAATCAATGAGAAGCAAAGAACTTAACTAAATTAACTAATAGAATGAATGCACTAATGAACTTAACCAATGGACAACTTAGTCTACAAATGCACTAACCGAATATGAAATCCAAATGCTGATCAAACGAGTAAGAGAAGTGATCGTAATTTCTAAAACAACTGAACTCAGTAACTAAGTTACCTTTGATACCAAGTGCAGAAATGAAAGTGAACTTGCTAGAATAAAAGAAAACTTATGTGCCAATGAATGAAACGGCTGCTTAAGCTAGTGTCTAGCAATTCAAATGGCTGGTTGATTCAGAAACTTGACAGAACTGGAAAGAATAAATGCATCAACTGAGCGTATGCAGAAATTCAGAACAACACATGCAAAAGCAAGCTGTAAAAATAAAATAACAATGCTGAAATGCAGAATCAACAAAACAGAAATGCTGTAACAATTGACGTGTAGGATTTGATCCAATGCAGAATTGAAAGAAAATGCTTTATAAACTAATGCAGGAATGCAGCAACTAATTAGGCAAAGATCTAACAGATGCAAACTGGAAACTACTTGGTACAAAACTCAGAAACTACAACTAAAAGAAATGTTCAGACTTAATGCTGAATTCGCTGCAATTGTGTTGGCACACAATCTGAATTGGCACGCAACAATAGGACTGCAGGAAACTACACTTAAGTGCTATGCTATCTGAGCAAACTATCTATCTAATGCGAGAGCAAAAATTAACAACTAAACAGCTCGGAAACAATTCAGAAAACAAGCAATCTGAAACAAACTCAGAAACTGAAAGGAAATGCAGAAATTAAATGGCACGCAAGCTATGTAGTTGGCACGCAACAATTAACAGAGAAACGAACTGAAATTAAACTCAATTGATCACTAAACAAGTTTCTATACTACTCTACTTGCAGAACTAAAACTAAATTACAGCTAACAACTTAAAAATCGTAAATTACAGTAGCTGAGAAAGAAATTCAGAAATAGAACAGTTGCGGCAACAATTACAGCTAATTCAAAAACAGCAAATTCAATAAGAAACTACTCCTCAACCCTTCTCCAACTCAAGATCTTCTTGGTCGTCAAGCAAGAGCTGGCTTCGAACACCTAGGCTTAGCAAATCAGTGGGAAATCATCTCTGAAGTCGACTCTGCTCAAATCTGCGCGTAACTGGAATTTCCAATCCGATTCACTCTATCTCAACTGATGGAGCTGCGATGATGATTTGGGAAGCGTCTGAGCTCACCTGAGAACCCCTACAAGTGGCTCAAACGTTTGGAAATGGGTTGTAGATGAGAAACAAGTGATCGGACTGAAGAATTGCCGAAACCCTCAAACAATCCCTTTCCGGCGCAAATTG
>JAGFNQ010002605.1:0-210514 GCA_024364735.1 Boesenbergia rotunda | reverse complement strand
TGCTTTTGAGATCAGATTCGTACCCGGAACGAGTTCGATCTCAAATTCAATCTCTCTGTCTGGTGCTAGGCCTGGTAACTCATCAGGGAAAACTGATGGGTAGTCGCATACCACTCGGACCTCTTCTAGCTTTTGGTCCTTCTCTTGCGTGGTATTGACTACATGTGCTAGAAATCCAGCACATCCTGTACTCAGTAGTTTCCGTGCTTTCATGGCGGAGAGAAATTTCTTGGCCTTCTTCTTCGGTTCTCCGATGTATTCAAACTGCTCTCCTGCCTCTGGTTGGAATACGACTTTCCTTTTTCGGCACTCTATGGAAGCGCCGTATTTGCTCAGGAAGTCCATCCCAAAAATGACATCATAGTCGGACATATTCAGTATTACCAGATCACAGTAAAGCTCTCTGTCTGAAATGCTGACTGGTATGGCACGGAGCCAGTGCGTAGATGCCATGATGTCGCCGGAGGGCAGAGTAGTCAGGAACTGACCACTAAGTACATCTGGAGGTACTGCTAGCTTTCCGGTGAATGTCCTGGATACATATGAATGGGTTGCCCCAGTATCGAAAAGTACAGATGCATGCAGGTTTAAAATACTAATCTGACCTGTAACAACTGTAGAGGCGGTGGCTACATCCTCTCTGGTCAGTGAGAAAACCCGTGCATTGGTGGTAGCTGGTGGAGCTTCTAATCTGCCTTGACTGATCTGAGGACCCTCTAGTGCAGTCTGCATCAGGTGAAGCTGCGTCGGCTTACCTCCATACTGAATAGGCTGTAGGGGAGGTAAGTTGGCCTTGTTAGGGCATTGCTTGGCCATATGCCCTTCCTGACCACAGGTGTAGCACCCTCGGGTGCCCAGGCGGCAGACTCCTGAGTGCTGTTTCCCACAGTTGGAACAAGTGGGATACTTGGTTTGCTTATTGGCTGGCTCCCCTTTTGGATTGTTCCACTGCTTTCTTTTGCCTTGATTCTTTCCTTTCCAGTTAGAGTTGGAGCCCTGGGGTTTCTGAGTTCCTGTGCTACTGCTTTGGCCCTTATTCTCTGTCACGGCTGCCTTCTGCTGTCGCATGTGTTCAGGTAATGCTCGGTGATCAGAGCACTGCTAACTAGTTTCCTCTGAGGTTTGCGGCCTATGGACGCGCTGGCCACATTCAGTGCTATCTCTGGCCTTAGCATCTTGAGCATTAGCCTGACTCGCTCTCGTTCAGTACTGACCAGCTCAGGGCACAGGCGAGCCAGTCTGTTGAATCTCTTCACGGCTTCCTCTACTGACAGGTTGCCCTGCCGAAATTCAGTGAACTCGTCGTAGTGGCGGTTTGTGACCCGCATGTGGAAGAATTCTTCAAAGAACTCTTCCGCAAAACTAGCCCAGGTCATCTGATTGACTGGGCGTTTCATCTTCATGCGCTCCCACCACATACGCGCGTCTCCGGCTAGGCAGAAGGAGGCACACTTCACTTTCTCTTGCTCTGGCTAGTCTAGGAGCTCAATGGTACTCTCTAGTGTCTTGAACCAAGCTTGGGCATCCCATGGTTCACTGGTTCCTGAGAAGGTCTCTGGCTTGATCTTCTGCCACTGGATCAGATAAGCTTCCTTCTTTGCCCCTGCTGATAGGGCTACTGGCATGACTGGTGGGACTGGTGCCACAGGTGAAACCTCCGTCACTATCGGCATCTCCACCTGGGGCTCTGGGGTAACAGTGGGAGTAGCCTGCTGATTAGCGGTTAGAGCAGCAATTACTTGCTGCTGTTCCGCTACCTGTCTCTGCAGTCGTGCTACTACCTCTGCCAGGTCCGCTGGAGGCACTGAGTGGTCTGCCTCCTGCTGAGGCTCAGTAACTGGTGCTCTTCTAACTGAGCGTCCTCTTGCCATTATCTAGAATAGAGGAGGATCATACAATTCATATTTTAATTCTAAAACATGCTATCAGATATAAACTAAGGTATTAAACATGCTTCCGTTAACTGTAAACAAAAACTGGCTAGAAACAGATGGCATGAATAACATGAAAATACTATGAATCTGGAAGCAAGAAAATATAGTAATGTGAGAGATACTCTTACTTGGAAGCTGCAGGTCTGATGCTGATGTGTGTGAGGAGGAAAGATGGAACTTGCTCTGATACCACTCTGTAACGACCCGCCTTCTGGTACTAAGCTTCAAGGCGGATCGCTACTAACTACTAACTGACTACTAATTAACTGGCTGGCTGACTAATTTAATGATTTCTAAAAATTTTAAATTAGCTGGAAGAATTTTAAAAATATTCTTATTTCGCTATTTACTGAACTAACAATTCATAAACATGCTAAAAGTACTAATTTGCCCAAAATAAAGCAAAACTTTTATTTTATTATTTTGACAGGATTCGATACCCCAACCTCTAAGTTGCATGGATAAAGCACTAACCAGCTGCTCTACACCACCTTTGTTTTACACAGTACCAGTCGATTGCTTATATGCCAGTTGACTGGTCGGGCCACAGAATGTTTCTGTGCCCGATACCAGTCGACTGGTATTTTCCCAGTTGACTGGTAATTCTGAAATCCCAGTTTTCAGATTTGCTAGAATTTACCAAACTTGAGCCACAATGTACCAAAATCATTTCTAACAAACATAATGGCATAAATAATGTTCCACGACTATACTAAGGCATTTATTACATGTTTTTGGAGGGTTTCTAGCATGTATAGCAACTTAGAAATCATAAAACGACATGAAGAAGCATAAACATGAATGTGCCAAGTTCGTATCAACTTCTTATTGAAACTATTCATTTCTCATATCTAAAGGCATCCTTAGCTACTACATGTCATTCTAAATGGTGCATTAATCTTAGAATAAGCATATCTCAAGTATTTAGCATATAAAATCAAAAGTATCAAGTTCTTATCTCTAAAGCTTAAGCATGGATCTAAATTACCATATTACAATTAAATCACTACTAGAATTTTTGCATTCAACAACACATAATCGACAACGATTTTTTGATAAAGTGTTGTCTTATGTCAATTTAACAACAGTTTTAGTATTAACCGTTGTTGTTGTTGGTCTGTATATGTAAAAAGACAACAGTAATAATAAAATGTTGTCGTATGTATACTCAACGACAACAGTTATAAAATAACTGTTGTTTATAGGCGGGATTTATAACAACTGATGTGATAAACTGTTGTCTATTATGACAATAGACAACAGTTATATTAAACTTTTATTATTGTATTGTTGTGCTGTTCAAGCAATAAACAAAATCAACGGTGGATATCCAATTGCAAAAAAATAACGAACTATTGAATCCTCATTCTCTTATTTTTCGATCCTTAATCATCTTTTTTCTCGTCGCATAAACCCCTAATCTTTTCTCTTCCTCGCCCGCCAACCACCCAAACCCCGACCATTTCCGCTTCTCTCACACAAACCCCTCGCAGCCACGAGTCGACGCCTCTCCCCCTTCTTCATCGCCCGAGTCCAAGGAAGCCCCGAGAGCGGCGCTTCCTTTCACCCTCGCGAGGTGAGCCCCGACTCCTCTCGCTCTCTTCTTCTTCATCGCGCAAGCAAGGAGGCGACGCCTCCTCACTTACCTTTTCTTCTTCCTCGATCGCGTGCCCTAGCTACTGACGCCCAGGCAAGCAGTACCCTGCGTCAACACCGCATCTTCATCGCTAGCTACGACAGGCGAATTGCTCCTTCCCGGCTGAGTGCCACTGCCAGCGGCCCTCCTAGTGAGTTGAGATCGCTATTGATTGTTTTTGGTACCGTGAGTTGGAGCTAACCTAGTCCTCTTCCTAGGGATTTTTGGAAATTAGGGCTCTTGCATGTGGCTGGGTTTCTTCTGATCGAAACAGAAAGGGGCAGAGGAAAGCTTGGTGTGTGGGTTTTCAGGTAAGGCTTGGTTGTGATCTTCATTCTTGGATGTTTCCCTTTGGATTCCCAAACTTGTACGTGAGCTCTATTAGATTCCCAAATTGCATTAGCTAGGTTTAGTTGAGCTTTGATCATTTCTTTTATGTAGGACCCAACTAATTCCTTGATAACTTCATTCATTCACTAACTGTTGATGAGTTTGAAACTAAAAACATTGTCCAGTAGAGCATAATTTTCTGCCAACATTGTCCAGTTGATGAGTTTGATAACTTCATTCATTCACTAACTTGTTGGTCTTAAGTCACATGACTATCACACTTTAATGCAACAATTACTTCCCGTAGTCATTCGTGGTGTCTTGCCAAAACATGTCAGAGATACTATCACTCGGTTGTGTTTCTTCTTCAATATGCTATACAGCAAAGTAATAAACGTTTTAAAGTTGGATAACTTACAAAGAGAGATTGTGATGATATTGTGTTTGCTTGAAAAGTATTTCCCCCTTCATTTTTTGATATAATTGTTTTTTTTTTGATGATTTACTTATGATTCATCCTTTGCTCACTGTGTTAGGGTCGATCTGCACCGTGGAAGCACACATTGGAAGGTGAGTAAATGTGAAAATTGCAGCCTCCCAATTATAACTTACAAATATATAATTGTTTTTTTTATGATTTACTTATGATTCATCCTTTGCTCACTGTGTTAGGGTCGATCTGCACCGTGGAAGCACACATTGGAAGGTGAGTAAATGTGAAAATTGCAGCCTCCCAATTTCATTAACACCCAGTACTTAAATAGCCTTCTTTCATCTCTGGCAATTGCCGGAAAAATCAGTATAAGCTGCTACGATTTATTGATCTTGCTATGTTGATCTTGGCATTAAATATTGTAGAAGAGCTTTATGTCTACCATTCCCTATGTATAATTCCACTAATTAAATGAACACCCTCTCGAAGAATAGCAGCAAGACTATTAATCATGCTTTATCTTTCTATTTCAAGAAGACACAAATGGTTCTTCTCTTCTTTAAGGCAAGCACACAATTGATTTCTCTCCATTTTGAGGAAGCATAGAAATCTGTTCTATTATGTAGCACTTCACACCATTAGCTTGTAACTTTTGATCTCTTTGTTTCAATGTGATGTATAGGTTGCTCTCTACTGGATATGGATCCTTTAAGGTTAAGCCTTCGGACATTAGAACCCTAATAAATTCATAGCCATTAGTTGGGTATTGTTGTGATGCACTACAATGTTTGGTGACTGCGTGTAATCAACTAGATAGTAAAGTTACCCTAACAGTATAACTTGAAGCAGTTTTAAATTATATGCTTATCTAGTAAGGATATATAAGACTATTTGCTATATGAGTTTTTGACATCTAAAACCATTCTATAGATAGAAATGATTCTGATTTTTGGTTTAAGAGATATCCAAACTTTTCTTGCTCATTGATCGGACATATGAAGTCACTTTTGAATTATTGTCTTGGCTCGGCATGGCATGAACTAGGTCGATTTAGGCAGGTGCTGTTCCTGCCCCATTGGCACCTTTGGCTATCCAAACCTTCTGTTGATCATTGTCAAGATATATATATCTTGTACATTTCTTTCCTTTTCTCATTTGGTAGCTTGAAATGATGTTTATGGAAATGAAAATCTAAATCTTAGTAGGGGGTTTTCTTTCTGTTTAACAAATAAAATAACAACAACAATACTAATAAATTTAGAAATCTTGTTGGTTCCTGTTCCCAATCCATTTAAGATTTTTTGTGTGTTTTTGTTGTTGTTGTGGTTCTTTGTGATTGGATTCTTTGCTTTAAATCAGTGTAGCATCTAAAGATATCCTTAATCTGTTGATGACTTTGCAGGACCTGATGACATGCCTGCCCATATAAAATCATCTATGTTTGGATGTGCCCTGACGTACGTGTTCTAGCCCACTTTTTCATATCATAATTCGAATAATCGCAGAAGCTAGACGCCACTGATACTTTTTAACATTGATGTCCAGGATTCCTATTACTGATGGTCGTCTGAACATGGGAACTTGAAAGGTACAAGCTCAAACTTTTCAACTAACATCGAATTAATGCTCATGCTAAAGATTCAGAATACGGCAGATTAAGTTCTAAATGCACTGTAAAATTCTTTCTTTTATGGCCATTGACTTTTTTTTTGTGTTGGTTTTGTTTCAGGGAATATGGCTATGTGAACATAGAGATCATGCAACTCCTCAAAAAATTATTGTCACCCTTAATGGTATGTAGTTTACATGAGAACCATTGAACAACTCGCAATACTATCATCGTAGCTCTAATAATGGCATGTACTTTGACTGAAAGAATTTGAATTTTATCTGAAATGCCTCAACTAGATTTGTGGATTGGTTTGCACTATGAACGTTACCTACTAATTTGAAGGTGGAATGAAACGTCTCTAACAATGTAATAATGGGAATCCATGTAAACTTTCAACTTTAAAACATCAAAGCCATCCAAAACACCACTCATTGTAACTTTGCCTCCACTAACCTATGGCTCCTATTTATGTCATTACAATCTGTTTGTAATATTTCACACTCCTAGAGGAATCCATTTTGTTATGAGACTCCCACAGCAAATATCAACACCTTTTGTTTTGAGAGGGAGTGCTTCACCAATCCTAGTTTATCGAAGAATGAGCTTGAAAGTGAAATCTCGTTTTGTGTGCTACATACATTCCAAGCTCGAACTCTATACAACTTCGAGTGACTTTGGAGCACAAGCCATCATGGCTTCGCTGACCGAGAGGAATATCTTGTCCTCGCCAATGAGCTCCTGGAACTTCGCCGCGTGGAGCTTCTGAATCACCACGGGGCCGGAATTTGCAAGAACAAGCTAGAGGAAGAAAGATGTAGACATTAGTTTTGGTGTCGGTAGATTGGAGAATTGGAACTATAAGCCGACCAACCTGGACTTCACTCTTTTGGAGGGCCCTATACAGTTCTTCGAAGGCATGGATTCCGCTCGTGTCGATGTCTATAACAGCTGCAAAACGATGAGGCGACCAAAAAGGGTGCATTATATACTTTAATTTACATCTCTCAATCATCGAATAAGAATGTGAAGAGAAAAGAGTTTTGCTACTCACGCGACATTTCGACTATCAAGAAAGTTATTTTTGGTAGAGTTTTAGCATTTAGCCGCTCTTCTTCGTCCCTCAACCATCTAAGGATCCTGCGATATGTTAGCAAGTTGTTAGTTTTTGAAAGAACAGCATGAACTTTACCTTGGAACAGCATGAGTTTTAGCACTTAATCAGTTGGTTTTGGTGCCAAGTTGTAACAGGTAATGGACTTCCTGAATATATTTTTTCAATTGCCATTTTTATTTGAATTGAGAATGGACTAATTTTGTGTACTTCTGTGTAGTTTCCATTAGACTCTCACTCTCATTAATCCTCATAAGGAGATTGTTTACTTATTGGATTCCCAAGGTCCTCGCATTCGTGATAACGATTGGAAATATGTTGTGGAAATGTGAGTTTATATATGTTTTTTGTTAGTATGCATCTAAATTAGTCTTAAAACAACAGTTTATCAACTACTGTACCTAATGTATAATTGAAGGGCAATAAAATTGTTTAATTCATTCCAAGGAAGAAAAGGAAGAAAACAAGTACAGTGGGAAGTGATTAAGGTATTTGTACTTCTATTTAAATCAAAAAATTTTATTGTGTATAATATTGGTATTTTAAGCATTAAAAATATGAATTATCTTTGCCTTAGGTTCCTAGGCAACCGGATGCCAAATAATGTGGATATTATGTGATGAGATTTATGAAGCAAATTACTGAAGAAGTTACATCAATCGAGGGGGATCCATTCTGAACGATAGTAATAATTTCTTTATTATCTCAAATATTTAAAGTTATCTAGTTATAAATTTTTTCAAGTTGTTATGTTTTATTCTGTACAATCATATAATGTGTTTTTGTTCATAGTTTGCAAAAGCAGAGTACTCCCAAGATGAAATTGATGAAGTGCGCTCCGCGATAGCTGATTGTATACAGGATTATATTTGATAATAGGTATGTAAATGTTAGTTACTAAGGTTTAAACTTTTCCTGATAAATGTTAGTTACTAAGCTTTCGGGTGATATTCCCCTGAATCAAACAATATACATCAACAATATTTTTTTTAGAGATGTTGTAACCTGAGATTATTTTTTATACGTTGAAGAACAATTAGTTTAGTGGACATGAAAGTTACTTAGATGTTCAAGTAGATTCGTTGAACAATAGAGTCATACTAGTTTGGCCAAATTCCTTTTAATGCTGTGGTCTAAAACCTGTAGAAACTTGATATTTAGTTGCTTTCTTGCATCTCTACTTGAATTTGCAGCCTAGCCTTTCAAGTGTTCTCATTTAAGGAGGATAAACTAATCACCACTACAGATCACTGAACTCATCACTAGGAATTAAACTTTTCAACAAGTTGTATTTACTACTAGATACGATTCAACTCAAATATCATATTACTCGAAATAGTAGTGGACAGACTGAATTTGGCATGACTAATTGTATGATCGTATGAAGTTAACATAAATATAAACACATTCATCCAATAGAAATTCCTTCAATACATTTTTTTCAATATATTTTGGAGCTTCAGCAGTTCTGCCTAACATCCCTGATTGGATGCAATTCTTTAATATATTTTTTTATTTGCCTAAATAGACAGTTTGTGATTCAGAATATGATTCTGAATCACAAACAATCAATCAAGAACATGTGTCAGATATTTAATATGGTCGTCTGAGTATTTTCCTTGAAAAGTGGTTGCAAGGCTGTAAATGTCTCGATAAGCCAAGCTAGCAGTTTCCTTATAATTGCAAGTGCTGATACATGCATATCTTTTTTGTTTGTTTGTTTGTTAGTTTGTTATTTTTGTTGTTTGTTGATACATATCTTCATGGATCATTTTTTATTGGACATATGCATTTAATAGAATAACTAATTAGAGTGTTTGTTCTCTTTTTTCTAATTAGAGTGTTTGTTCTCTTTTTTCCAGCTGCAGGGACTTGTTCATGATCATGTTCGAAGACCATTAATTTGACCTTCCAAGCTATAATTTTTGTGATTTGAACTTCATTGTAAGTTAGTTGGGTCAGAATTATATATAATTTGAACTCTTGTAATTTGGGTCAAAAGATACTTTAGTGGTTTCGTCTGTAGAAAGGTTTTTGGACAGAAGATACTTTTGTGGTTTCGTCTATAGAAAGGTTGTGGTGGATCTTTATTGTAAATATGTTGATGATGTTTGATATACATAGTTTTTGTTTCGAGGTTAAATTATTGCCTTTTAATTGAAAATATACGACAACACAGTCATAAACTGTTGTCGAATATAATAAAAGACAACGGTGAATTCGGTATACGATAACAGTTAAACACCGTTGTTAAAACTCATCTAAACGACAACAGTGAAAACCCTAAACGACAACAGTTGTTATTGATATACGACAACGGTTATAAAACTGTTATCGAATATAATAAAAGACAATAGTGAAAAACTGTTGTCAAAATGTTGTCGAATGTGATATACGACAACAGTGGAAAACTGTTGTCAAACTGTTGTCGTAGACCAAACGACAACAGTGATTCACTATTATCGTAGACCCCCCCTTTAACAACATGGCCTTTAACAACAGTGGTATTTGGCATACGACAACAATGATTCACTGTTGTTGAATACATTTTTTCTAGTAGTGTGTGAAGAGTGTTACAAACATAGTTTGCAAAATCGCGATCCTGGATCGTAGGATCGTACGATCCTACGATCCTACGCCACAAATCGATCCAGAATCGCGCAGAATCATTTTTCGTAGCAGGATCGCAGTAGGATCGGTAGGATCGGACAGAATCGGACAGAATCGTATAGGATCGGACAGAATCGGAGCAGAATCGGAGCAGGATCGGTGAAAGCTTCAAGAGGTCATAATTTTTGACTCGGATTGAACCACGTGACCTATAATATATCAAATTGAAACTCGTTCAAAGATCTACAGGTTAGTTTTAAGATTGAATCCCAAAAAATATTATTTAAAGTCTTTTCAGAAGCTCATAAGATTATTAGTCTTTTTTATTATTATTTTTTTATCTTTTACAGAGTTAGTGTTAGGGTTTTAAGATTATTTAAACATCTATTTAATTATTTTTAGTTAGTTTGATTAATAATATTATGTTATATCTTTTTCATAAGGGTTTTAAGATTATTTAAACATCTATTTAATTATTTTTAGTTTGTTTTTTATTAATAATATTATGTTATATCTTTTTCCTAAAATGATACGTTTTTAGATGTCTATTATCTAATAGGTTGACAATTAAATTGGATCATCTTGTAATCAATAGAATATTCTTGAAGTTGAACGTGATTATCATTATAGTGTTAATAAAAATTGTATATTATCATTATAGTGTTAATAAAAATTATATATTCTTTCATTTTAAGGATTTTTGTTAGGATCGTACGATTTTACGATCGGATCCTGACCGATCCGATCCTGACCCCAAATCGATCCTGTGTAGGATCGCGATTCTATGAACATTGGTTACAAGTATTTAATGTGGTTCAAAGATAACCCACTTCTACACCAATATGTTTAATGATAGACTAGAGGAATATATGTATGGATACAATTTTTGTTACATCATTTTCTTTTAGATTAATTAAAGTTTCATTGTAAATGCTTTCATCATCCATGTGGTTAAAAGAAATACTTACAAAATCTAAAACTTTATAGAGTGACGGATGAGATCGTTTAGTTGAACCTATTGTACTTGCCTAGGTCAAAGGTACATATGAGCTGCAACGAAATCTGTTTTGATATTTTTACTCTATGACAGGATGAAACTTGTGTGAGCCAAGTTGAGCCTCAGGACATAGCATAGACAGTTGCCGCATGATATTTTTGACATCAGGAGTCAGATTCAAGGGTAACTGATGACCTCCCACCATGCATGTGTCTTTCACTTGTGTAACTGTATTTACCTTCTTCCATATTCTTGGGGCCACCTCTAAGGAGACGCTGAGGCAGGGGATCTTTCTTTTTGTGTGAGCCGAGTTGAATGGTAAAATATACTTGGAAGTGAGCAAAAGATACATGATTATGATTAGTATCTAGTCCTGTTTCAGTTCAGTGGCAACTATATAATTAAGTTTTTATATATAAACTCAACCGGATTGTCATCTTATTCATTACATATTGACCTCGACCGATATATACGATGACAACGTCAGACGCGCTAGAACAGTAGTAACGATACTGTTGGCTTTCACATTCCCACATAACGAACACAAATAACGAAAATCTGGTAGATGACTGTTCGAAAGCAGGTTGCTATTAATTGTAGGTCCAGAACTGCGCCTGGAGCCAGTCAATAAGGTTTTTGTTGACTTGGAAAGCCTTGGCGAGCACATCATCAGAAATGGGCGGCTTCGACCCGAACACAGCGTTGGCGATAGTGATGACGCCGGGGTTTTGGCTGCTTAGACCGGCGAACGCGATCGCATTAGTTTTCCCTATGTTAAACTGGAAGTGGATGAGGCCCTCTGGGAACACAAACACATCACCCTTTTTCAAAATCTTGGTGAAGAGGCGGTTGACGTTGTCGATGTTGGAGGTCACAAAGCCAACGTAGAGCTCTCCTTCTAGCACGGCGAGGATCTCCGTGGCGCGTGGGTGGGTGTGAGGAGGGTTGAGACCATTAGGCCCATAGTCAATGCGAACCAAGGAGATGCCGAGCGTGTTCAACCCTGGGATTTGGTTCACGTTTACGGGGGTGACCATGGAGCCGACGTTGTTGTTGGTATCCCCGGGCCTATCGAGGCCGCTAAAGAAGAAGTCTTCTGCTTTCATGTCGTTCATGTTCTTGCATGGGAATCCATTGACGAATACTGCAAAATATCGATATATATAATGCTAACTGTAGAGGAAAAATTTTGTTAAACGAGAGTAAAGTGAAATGCATATATGTATGCATACCATTTGATTTAAGATCGGCGACGCAGAAGTCCTGCAGGGGACTAGGATCGGAAGCCAATATTGCACTGGAGGAAGCCAAGGCAAGGAGTGCAATGAGGAGGAGTTTAACAGCCATGCCTAGCTTGAATTCTCAGTACTGGAGCTTGTTTATATTGAGGAAGTTAATGGTGATTAATGCATTGAGAGCTTAGAGGTGATGGGTTTATATAGAACAGATGCGGATCAACTAGCTAGCTAGGTTTGTAAACGTTCTTACTTGGGTGACAGATCAAGTTGAAAAGTCTATTAGCGTGGCTTTTCTTCTGTTGCAATCAATGATTATAGTCTTCACCTGCTCCTTACCATCTACTCTGATGATGCCTTTCCGTACACAGGAAATTTGTTAAAACACGACCCAAGTCTCTTGGGTTGTTAAAACACAGGAAATTTAATTATGCAACCAAATCTCTTGGGTTGTTAAAACACGTCGAGGCCGTCACCAACGTAAACGTTTCTTATCCAAAACATGACCTAATTCCTAGTTAAACATGAAAATCCAGCAACAGATTTCGGCCATGACGAAATGCTACCAAATACCAGGAAAATAACCTTAAAGATGAGTACATTTCCATGCACGAGAAAGGGCAATAATTGATTACATAATTACCTGCAACTTTTCTATTTTAACTAATCAAATAATGTGATTCTCGAATATCCAATTTCACTCTACTTCTCACAGCGTACGTTTTTCACATATTAACCTTATTTTGTATTTTGAAAAAAAAATCTAAAAGTTAAATATGTTTTATGAATAAATGATATAATTTTAGATAAAAATAAAAAATTCATGATATCACTTTCTCCATTTCAATGCATTTAGAAATTATCAAAACCATAAATGACAGTACACACCCTTAACTTGGCCAATATATATATAGAAGCTAAAATGGACCCAACTTTAGGTCAGGTAGAATGGATAATTAATCAATTTGCTTCATTTTCTCCATTGTAAAGTAATAATTATGGCATGTACTCACTGAAAGATTGATTCAAACTTTTTCCTCTCTCTATACTTTATCTGATCCTATTGCATCATTGCATTCCTAACCTATTGCATCATTGCATAAAAAAGAAATTCAGAGTTCTCTTATTATTATATATCCATCTTCGGTTGTCAAACTCCTAATGGCTATTGCTCTACTTACTCCACTTCCTCTCTTGTTGTATGGGCATTAAGACTTTTACTTTGCTAATAATAACTCCAGGTGTCTATAAATTCTCTCCCCTCAATTTAATTTAGTCGTCAATCAATTAGCTAGCATGTTTCAATTTAATTTACTAATTAAATTTTATTCATTCTTCAATTAGTGTTTGTAAATGGATCCTAGTTTGCAAGAACATGAACAATGTGAATGCCAACTTCCTTGCCTCGCGTCCGATCTTGAGAAACCTAGCAACACCATAACAAGCTAGACTCTAACATTAACACAATCAATGTAAACAAAATTTCCAGGCTCAACACACTCGACATCTCCATGGCTTGCATTGACTTTTACACCTCACAGTCTCAACCCACACCACAGTGACCCTCGCACCGCTAAGATCGATCCTCAGTATACCAGAAGGAGAGATCTATGTTGACTTTGTGGCATCCATCAACAACATCAACTGCCTTTTCACCAACCATTTGAAAAACGCGAGATGTCTTTGTGTTCCCTCAAGACAGTATCCATCCACTTCCAATTCAACTTGGGTGATAGATTACCACATGAGAGCATAGAAGAATTATCGGGAGAACAATTTCTAAGGGAATAAAATCCTTCTCGTCTAGAGAAAGGTCACTCGGTCATCATGATTTACTTCCTTCATCTCGCTGCGGGACTGACAGTGAGAGACATTTGAGATAAATGAATCATCTTTGTCACATAGTGTGTGAGAAAATAATCCAAACATTATCTGCATATTTTTTTGGATAGTTTTTATGACTTAGTCTTTGGTGTTAGCTTTTTCTATTCTTATAGTGTTAGTCTTTCCTATTTTTATGGCTATATTCTTATCACTTATGGTGTATATAGACAATGCAAAAGTGTGTAGAAGCAATCCCATTTTTTTGCATGAACTCTTTCCTATTTATTTTCTTCTTGCATTTCTTCCATCTTAGTGTGTGTGCATCGTCGGAGTGCTACTCATTATTCTAAGTTAGCCAACATTTGGTATCAGAGCCTAGTGTCCACAATTCCACAAAATGTCTGGGTGTTCCACAACATGCTGCGAAGGAAAACGACGGTGTGTCGTTTCCCTATCTGATGTTAAGCCCCCACAATTACACTGCGTGGGCAATAAAAGTAGAAGCAATTCTTGATTCCCAGGGAGTCTGGAAGACGGTGGAGCCAGTGGAAGGAGCCCAAGTGGATGCAAAGAAGGACAAAAAGGCACGTGCATACATCTTGTAGTATGTCCCCGAAGACATCCTTCTCCAAATCTCAACAAAGAAGACGACGAAAGAAGTCTGGGACAGCCTCAAGATGAGGTACCTAGGCAGTGAACAAGTGAAGAAGGCTCACGTTCAAACCTTGAAGAGCGAGTTTGACGCCCTCCGGATGAAGGAGACTGATACGATTGATGGTTTGCTGGCAAACTCAGCGCTATGAACAACAAGTTCTCCACTCTTGGTGCCACACTTGAAGATTCCTCTTTGGTAAAGAAGTTTCTCGATTCTGTCCCTGATAAATTCTTCCTTATTGTTGTCGGTATTGAGCAATTCCATAACCTTGAGACTATACCATTTGAGGAGACTATAGGACGACTGAAGGCGTACGAGGAACGAACACTATGATTACACGGCAATACCAACGACATTGATTGTGAGCTCCTACTTGCTCATGCCGAATGGCAAATGCGACAGAAGGGGAGCAACATGGACACTTCGCCAGGAGGCAAGGGGCGTGGGTTTAGCAGCTCTAGTCATGACAAATGGCGTGGGCGTGGGCAAGGGCGTGGTCGTGTGGCCATGGTACGTAGCGCTAAGACAATGCAAGAGGCACTAGCGACAACAATAGTGGCACTCGTGACAAGAGTCATATAAAGTGTTTCAATTGTGATAAAATGGGGCATTATGTGTCCGAATGCTACAACAACCATCGTGATAATGAGGCTCACCTCACTTGAGCCACCGATGAAGAGCCAGAACTGATGATGAGCGTGTCCCATGAGGAGTCTCACGCTATACGTGAGCGGTCGGATATCATTCTGCTCAGTGAAGAAAGGTTTCTACCGGAGATGTATCGCATCGTTAAGAAAGGGAAAACTAATGACATCTGGTACCTTGACAACGGTGCCAACAACTACATGACTAGTCATCGCGAGAAGTTTCAAGAACTAGATGAAACCATCACTGGGAGGGTGAGGTTTGGCGATGGATCAACCATTGAGATCATGGGCAAAGGGACAGTTGTATTTGAATGCAAGAACGACAATCAGAAGGCTCTCCATGAGGTATACTACATTCCAAAACTTTGTAGTAATATTATAAGTCTTGGTCAATTGACAGAAACTGGGAACGAGGTACACATGAAAGGAGATACCATGAAGGTGATTGATAGGAGCAAGAAGCTCTTGATGCTAGTAAAGTGAATACAAAATCGCTTGTACAAGATAACCTTAAAGACATTCAAGCAAGTATGTCTCCTTGCAAGCCTAGAAGACCCAACCTGGTTGTGGCATGCAAGGCTCGGACATGTCAATTTCCATGACTTGAAGTTGTTGGGGGAGAAGAAATTGGCTGTTGATATGCCACTATTGCCCCAGTCGAACAAGCTTTGTGAGGTGTGTGTGATCGCCAAGCATGCAAGGTCGCCATTCCCGTACCAAGCAAACTTTAGAGCGAAGAAGCCGAACTTCTCCATGTTGATATTTGCGGGCCAATCTCACCATGTACACTAGCCGGTAATAAGTATTTTCTTTTGATTGTTGATGATTTCACAAGGTGGATGTGGGTGCTCGTATTGGCATCAAAGAGTGATGTATTCCAATCATTCAAGAAGTTCAAATCCTTGACGGAGAACAAGACTGAATACAAGATCAGAACACTCCGAATAGACCGGGGCGGCGAGTTTCTATCCACGGAGTTCACTCGGTTATGTGAAAATGAAGGAATCGAGCGGCACCTCACGACTCCCTACACACCCCAACAGAATAGTCTAGTAGCGCGTCGTAATCGTACCGTGATAGCCATGGCAAGATCTCTCCTCAAGGGTACACATATGCCGGCAAGGTTCTGGGGAGAGGCCCCAACAAAATGGTGTAGTAGAGCGTCGTAATCACACCGTGATAGCCATGGCAAGATCTCTCCTCAAGGGTACACATATGCCGGCAAGATTCTGGGGAGAGGCGGTTAGGCATGCTGTCTATCTGCTAAACCGTCTCCCAACTAAGGCGCTAGGAGAGCATACCCCATTTGAAGCTTGGATGGCGAGAAAGCCTCATCTCGCCCACTTGAGAGTGTTTGATTGTGTTGCATATGTGAAAAACATAACCCCTCACCTTAAGAAACTTGATGATAGAAGCTTACCCATGGTATACCTGGGTGTCGAGGAAGGCTGCAAAGCTCATCGTCTATTGATCCAAGGCATGGCAAGCTACAAGTAAGTAGAAATGTAATGCTTTAAGAAAATTATGAATGGACATGGAATACAGGTGCCAAGAATGAAGAAAACTTATTGGAGTTTATGGTGGTGGATGCATTCGACACCGACGAGGTGATTGTTGCAACAGACATTGAGGAAGGGGTGGAAGATATCACACCACCGGTAACAGCTATGGTACCCATGCCAAGAGCGTCAAGCCTATCTACACCACCATCGAACGCCTATGCAACTACCTCGCCTTCGTTAAGGAATACACCCGAGTCTCAAGAAAGGTCAATCCGCTTTAGGTCCATTGTCGATATCTATGCTAACACTGAGGAAGTAGTTGGTATTGACGAAGAAGAGAATGAGGCAATACTGGTGATGTTTGAAGAGCCGATATGTTACCAAGAGGCTGCAACCAAGGTTTGCTGGTACGAAGCAATGAAGGAAGAACTGAAATCTATTGAGATGAACAAGACCTGGACCCTAACTGAGCTCCCATTATGCCACAAATCTATCGGTCTAAAATGGGTGTTCAAATTAAAGAAAGATTCAGCAGGGAAAGTCGTTAAGCATATAGCAAGATTAGTGGCTAAAGAATATGTACAAAGACAAGACATCGACTTTGAAGAGGTGTTTGCACCTATCGCTAGACTTGACACTGTTCAGGTCATTCTTGCGCTTGCAGCAAATCAAAGCTGGGAGGTACACCATCTAGATGTGATGTCAGTATTTCTTAACGGAGAGTTAGAAGAAGAAATATATGTCACTCAACCGGAAGGGCTTGAAGTACAAAATTAGAAACATAAGGTGTACAGGTTGTCCAAGGCACTCTATGGACTGTGGCAAGCTCCACGAGCTTGGAACATGCGACTGAACAGGAGTCTGTAAGAGCTTGACCTCAAAAAATATACTCAAGAACATGCAGTATATACAAGAGGTGAAGGAGAAGCAAGTATACTTATTGGAGTGTATGACGACGATCTCATCGTGACAGGTAGTAGCACAGAAAAAATCAATAAGTTCAAACAACAAATGATGGTAGAATTTAAGATGAGTGATTTGAGTCTTCTCTCTTACTACTTAGGGATTGAAGTGGAGCAACAGAAGAGCCGAATTTTACTTAGACAATCAGCTTATGCCAAGAAAATTCTATCTCAGTTCCAAATGGCAGATTGCAATGCCATAAAGCATCCAATGGAACCCAAGACATAGCTGCATAAAGACTTGGAAGGGACTCCAGTTGACGCCATGGAGTATAGGCGCATCATTGGTTGTTTGAGATATTTGTTACACACACGGTTGGAGTTGTCATATTCTGTCGGAATGACGACCAGATACATGGAGAGGCCTACAATCATTCATCAAAAGGTGGTCAAACAGATTCTCAGGTATTTGAAAGGTACAATTCATTATGGACTTGCTTACATAAAGGGACCCCAGGAAGTTGGTGTATTCGGCAACTCGGGCAGTGATTTAGCTGGCGATCTCGATGGAAGGAAAAACACAAGTGGAATGACTTTCTTTTTAATGAAAGTTTGGTGTCCTGGAATTCACAGAAGCAGAAGACAGTGACACTTTCATCTTGTGAGGCAGAGTTCATAGCAGCCACAACTGCGGCCTGCCATGCTTTGTTGTTGAGGAGCCTTGCTAGCGAATTAACCGGTGTAAAGCCAAAGCTGGTAACTTTGTTTGTTGACAACAAATCTGCCATAGCTCTCACGAAGAATCCGGTATTCCATGGTCGAAGCAAGCACTAGATACAAGGTTTCATTTTATCAGAGAATGTGTTGAGAAGGGACAGATTGTGGTTGAATTCGTTAATACCGAAGAACAGCGAGCCTATATATTAATTAAAGCATTGCGTGAAGTTAGCTGCCATGCGACAACTACTCGGCGTCCGTGATTTACAGCTATGTCAGGATTAGGGGGAGTAATGTGAGAAAATAATCCAGACATTATCTATACATTTTTTTGGGATAGTTTTTATGACTTAGTCTTTCATGTTAGCCTTTCCTATTCTTATGGTGTTAGCCGTTAGCCTTTCCTATTCTTATGGTGTTAGCCTTTTCTATTTTTATGGCTAAATTCTTATCACATATGGTGTATATATAGAATGCAAAAGTGTATAGAAGCAATCTCATTTTTTTTTGTAAGAACTCTTTCCTATTTATTTTCTTCTTGCCTTTCTTCCATCATAGTGTGTGTCGTCGAGAGTGCTACTCATTATTCTAAGTTAGCCAACATAGTGCGTCATAAAAGTCTATACATTTGCTCAATGTTTTCATAACCATCATAAATGCTATTTTTGGGCCAAAGCCATCCATCGCTGAGCAAGTTCTAGCTAGGGAATTTCATGTGCCCGGATAAGAAGACTGTTGACTGCCTCCAATAAGCTCAATTCTAGATGGGTAATAATAATATAAATGGGAGACATGCTTGTTGTGTATATTGTCAATATTGTTACTAGATAAGGGTTTGAATACCTAATATAACTCATTTATCCAGATGTTCTTAATTATGTGATTTGCCATGTAATTAATCATTAAGTTTGTTTAAATAAATATGGATAAGAGATTACATTTGAAATCATGGTTTAATTTTTGAGATAAATAAAACATGAAGTTCAATTATGATGTTTGTATCCTCTTAATTCCAAATTAAATTACAATTGAATGCTTGAATATGACTTGATCAATATGTTTCGTTTGATGTATTCAATCTACTATTTTGTTAATATACCTAGCTTTATTGATCCACCCAACGTGCTTAAATCGAGTTGACCAGATATGTAGCTCATCTGACTCACCAGGTTTATTCACTTAATATGTCCTCTTAACATTACTAGCATGCATGTATGCCCAGCTCAATCGACTAGTTCAACTCTACCAGCTAGATTGGTCCATCCAATCCATATAGCATGACTGGTCTACTTGGCCTATGCTTGACTTGCTCAACTTGCCTAAGCCAATTAGTTTGTTTCTTTTTAACATGCACTTTCAACATAATACCATAATCAACACTACTAGTCTGATCAACATACCTAACTCAACTGGCCTACTTGGCTAATTCACAGGATAAATCCTCCTTCCCCACATATGACACAATCAATCTGCCTAACTCACTTAACATAATTATCTAACTAGTTTACCTAACACAATAGGAATGTTGGTGTTAAGAGTACCGTATTAAATTTAAGATTTTGATGTATGATTAAGATTAAAGTTAGATTTGGTAAAATCTAATAAATTTGTGTCAAGTGTCCAGAAACAAATTAATTAACAGTTAGTGAAGTCCTTGTTGAGGACTAAACATTAATTAAGTCCTAGTGGGGCTAAGAAACTGAAGCCTTGATTGGGAATCAAACAGAAGCCAAGACTTGGTTGGAAACTAAGTAAGAAATTCATAATGGGAATTAGGTGGATCAAGTTCAAGTGGAGTAAGCTGAGAGTTGAAGTCTTGGTAAACAAGTTCAAATGGAGTCAGTTGGGAGTTGAAACTTGGCAACTGACAAGATACTAGCTAAGGTAAGTGCGAGTAACTTAAAATTTCACATCATACTCATTACATATAACAAATGTAGGAAAGTAAAGTTCTACGATTACAAGTGATCGCTGGAGATAACTCTCAACTGGTGGAATTAGGTGGTTCAAGCAACTAGAACAAGGGTCAGGGCCACTGCAACTTATGGACAATCGAAGATACTTCCAAGCGACTAGTATAAAACGAGATCCAACAATCCGATGAGACGACCAGTCAAAATCGGATTTGACCAAGATCTAAGAAACTAGAGGACTTCTAGTCGACCGGAGACCATAGACAATGTTATCTATCGAATAAACATTAAACCACGTTATGATCAGCTTCTATGTGATTGGAGAGGTTCTAGTCGACTGGAGTATGCCACGTCAACAACCGAAAAAGTGTTATATAAGGAGCCTTCGAGGTAGAGCTTTCGGAACAACTTTCTTCATCTTGATAGTTACTCTACTCCTTCTCATTGTGCTCCATGCTTTCTTCTCCATCTTGCTACTCTTTTGCTCGTGCTCATTATGCTCCCATGCTTTCTTACGACGACACACTGAAACCTTGAGCTCTAACATCAATCGATAACTCCATGTTAGTAACTTTTCATTCTTTATGTTGTCGTACAATTTCCTGTGCTTTGTATTTAAATTTTAAATTCCTTTTTAAGATTTCTCCACCTCACTTTCTGGAAAGGAGACTCTAAAATAAGAATTAATATAATTTTATTTGTTGTGCGTGTCAATCCCTAATTAAATCTTGCATGCTTTGTGTTGATCAAATATCTAATTAAATATGACATGTTTTGCCTTGATCAAATCTCTAAATTAACTCGTGCATGCTTTACCTGACTAGCTCTCTCTAATCAAAGTTGTGCATTATGCTTGATTTGTCTTGTAAAATTGTTGTTCATAACCTTGTTCTAGTTAGAATTTTTCTTTATTCTGCTGCTATTTCTGAAAATTGTCGTTACACTAATTTCTATCTTTAAATTCTAAATATTAGGTTGTAAATTTTGTAATGCTATTTATCCCCACCCCCCTCCCAGCATCAAGTTCGATCTTACAGATTGGTATCAAAGTGTATTGAACTGATAGTATCCTAGGAAAGTTTGGTTAATTAGGTGCATGTCTAAGTTGAATAAGAAATACTCTATCGTAGGATCAAACTCGACGTTCAAGGGGGAGGGTGAATGGTTGGGAGCAGATAATAACAGAAACAATTGAATCAATAGAGTATCACAATGAAAATGAATATTACTAGAACTAATTCAATTAAGTATAGCAAGGCAATGTAAGCATGTAAAGAACTTAACTAATAATTAAGCATATAAATAGTTGATCGACTGAATCAGAAATATAGATATACATAGCAATTATAAAAGTATAACTTTTATTTCTAATTTCCCCATTTCAAAAAGCCTATGGAGGCGAAAAAACCTTATAGAAAAAATATATAAAAGGTTAAACACAAATACAAAATTATGGAAACACAAAAATAAATGAAAATGTTACTCTAAGTATTGCCGATCAGTAATGAAGCGTGAGTTGTAGCATGTTGTCGTCGCAGCATGGAAGGCACAAGAGCTCAAGAGCACAAGAATGAATAAGAGAATGAGTGAATTAGTGATTTTCAAACTCTGCTCGAAGTTCTTTTTATAATACTTATCTGGTCACCTGAATAGGTGTTGATGTAGCTACAACTTTTATTCATTAGATAACGTTAACGAAGCTCTCTGATCGCTTGCAAGCTCTTCGATTGATTGGAAGCTCTCTAGTAGCCTAGAGTGGGGCCAACCCTAATCATGACCCAACTCGCTCAAATTACTAGTTAACACCATCTCCATGTCGCATATAAGCTGCTCTAGTCGCCTATATCCTCCGGTCACCCAGATCCTAATACATTCGCCTAGACCCTCTTGAAATCCTTCATCAAGAGTTATCACCATTCAATCGCCCCAGACTCCTACTGGTTGCCTAGAACTGTCAAACGTTGCTTCCATGAAGTGGTTACATGTAATGAGTAGAATAGAAAGTGTAAAATTTGTTACACTTACTTTAGGTCTAGACACTCAGCGTCCAACTGATTCATTTAGACTGCGGTGTTAAGGTATATCTCCCGGTTGATTCCACTTAAACTTTGTTTGCTAAGCTTTCAGCACCCAGCTGCCTCCACCTAGACTTGATTCACCTAGCTCTCAACTAGAAATTTTGTCTATCAAGCATTCAAATCCAAACTTACTTCACTTGAATGATTCAATTAGCTCCTAGCTAGGACTTTTGACTATAAATCCTTCAACTCCCAGCTGACTCTACTTGAACTTGATTCACGTAGCTCCCAGCTAGGACTTTCTTGCTTGTTTCCAACCAAGATGTAGCTCATGCTTGATTCTCAATTAGGTCTTCAATTGCTTAGTTCAATTAGGACATAGTCATTGCTTGACTCCCTACCAGGACTTTACCACTTGTCAATTAATCCACACCTGCATATTTAACACAACTTATTTGATCACAACTAACCTAACTTTAACTTTACTCATACATCAAAACTATGGGTTAAATGTTGTGCTCCCAACACCAACAATCTTTCCATTTTTAATAATATAAAAACTAAGTTAAAATTAGTAACCAATAATCAGAAAATAAATTTGAATTTTGCATTCATTGTATAATAAAAAATGGAGTTAGTGCAATTATACATGAATATAATAATTTGACAGCTAACTCCCTATAATTATTGCTCCCCATAATCATATAAAGGTTATTTAAATTGGGAAGTTAATTAAACAAGACGATTAAAATTTTTCTTGATTTTAACTCTCATTTTAACCTTTCTCCCCCTTTTTATTCACCCAAATGGGTTAAATCATAAAAAGGAGGGAAGAATAATAAAAAAAGTGTAAATCAATCAAGATTAAATAAGTGACAACCATGTATATAATTAAGATAATTAATTCATCCCTCTAAGAAGCCTTGAGTCATCTCTTTGGTCTCCATGGGATGAATTAATGGTTAGGGCATGAGTGTTGCCACCTTGTGTTGGTGTCGAAAGCACTAAAACGAATCTTATTTTGATAAGTAGCAAAGGGTTCAAGTTAAGCTTATTGGTGCATGTGCATCAGTTATGCACAGTCAACCTCTAGTGTTTCGATGATTGATAATATAAGGTGTAGTCAAAGTGATCGAGGGTTAAACCAAACAGGACCTTATGTTTGGTAGCGTAAACCCAGGTTTGACCAGTTTGACAAAGGGTTAAACCAAACAGGATCTGATATTTGGCCAAGTGAATAGAACTTAAGGTTGGTCAGTTTGAACAAGGGAGTAAACCAAACCAAACTTGAGGTTTGGAATTGTATTTACCTGAAAGTTGGAAGAAGTCTAGTTAGGATTAAAATGACTAGCAAATAAGTGATTATGTGAAGGAAATCTTGGTGAGTAAAGCCGGGTCCTAGCGAGTGAAGCTAGGTTTGAGGAAATCCTGGTGTGTGAAGCTGGATCCTAGTGAATCAAGGTAGGTTGGAAGAAATCCTGGTGAGTGAAGCTGAGTCCCAGTAAGTGAAGCTAGGTGGACTAAATCCTGGTGAGTGAAGCTGGGCACAAAGTCTTGGTCCGGGGGACTGAGCACTAAGTCATGGTCGGGGATTGGGCAATGGAGTCTTTGTCGAGCGAGGACTACAGACAGAAGTAGAGACGGGTCAAGGTTGGACGTCTCGAGATCCGAGAGTCCCGAAGGCCGAGCACGAAGTCATGGTCGAGGATCGGGCAAAAGGCTTAGCTGAGCTGGGATTGGGAATAGAAGTAGAGATGGGTCAAGGTCGGACGTCTCAAGATTCAGGTTCTCGAGGGCTGAGCGAAAGTCCAACCGGAGGTTCCGGTTGGAAAAGGTAACTTCTCTAGGGTGGAGTAGGTGAGGACACGTTCCCCGGGAAAGGGAACATTAGGCGTCGGTTCGACCTAGGATTTCGGGTGAAATCCAAAGTCATAACCAATCAATTAAAGCTAAGATTATTTGTATGTTTCTCTTGTGTTTGTTGTCTTGTAGGTACCTGGAATTGGAGGCAAGATAGGAGAGCAAATGCAGAAAAAATGCAACTTGGGAAGAGGCTTCCTGGGCGCCTGACTTGAATCAGGCTCCTGGGAGCTTCCCAGGCGCCTGAGAGCTTCCCAGGCGCCTGAGAGCTTCCTAGGAGCCTGGGAAGCACAGTTTTATCCATACGCGAATTTGCTGCTGCGGATCAAGTTTTGACCACACGTGGTAGGCGCCCAAGAGCACTTAGGCGCCCGAGAATGCAGTATATAAAGGGGTTCAACCCCCTCACTTTAGAACAACAATTTCTATAGCCGCAAAAGCAATATGTGTGAAGCAAAAGTGCTCAAGGCAAAGCTCTGCGACCAAGGAGGCTCCAGGAGGAAGTGCGCTGCACTTAGGACTTCCGGATTGGCCGATCTTCACTTTTTCGTTGGTTTGCTTTTTCGTTTACAAGTTGTATTTAATTTTATTCTTTTGTACTTGTAATTCAAACTGTAAGCCGGGTATTCTCCACCTCCGGAAATTTCGAAAAGGAGACCATTAGTGGACTCACGCCGAGTACATAGGCCTTAGACGTACTGACACTGGGGGGTCGAGAACCAAATAAATAAATCCCGCGTGTACTGCTGTCTTTGTTTTTCTTTATTATTATTTCCGTTGAGTACTAACTCTGATAGAAAGACGAACGACGAAGTTTTCCGACAAAAATTACGAGTCGATATTCACCCCCTATCGACCGGCACCGATCCTACAAAGCTGGTATATTGTTCTAATGAATTTGCGGAGATTGCAGGAAATTCCTAGGTAAGCTAGGCAAAAAGTCTTGACCTGCAGGGTTGATCACGAAGTCCTGGTCGGTGATCGGGCAATGAAGACTTGGCGAGTGAAGCCAAGTAAGAAGACCTGGTCTGGGGGACCGAGTAGAAGACTTTGCCGAGTGGGGATCGCGGACAGGAGTCGAGACGGGTTGAGGTCGAACGTCATCGAATTTCGAGTTCTCGAAGGCCGAGCAAAAGTCCAATCGGAGGTTTCGAGTGGCAACAGGTAAACTCTCCTGAGAAGAGTAGCTGAGGATGCGTTCCCTGGTGAGGGAACAGTAGGCGTCAGTCCAACCTAGGGTTTCAGATGAAACCTGAAATCAGAATCAAGACAGCATTGGTTGTGATTCATACATGCTTCATTTATATATATTATTAGATGTATGGAACTAACCCATGTTGCAGCTAAAAAAGTAAAAGCAGCTTGACTGGGGCGCCGAAATGTGACTCAGGCACCTGAAAGCTGGAAGATGGAGGCTGAGCTGGCGCATCGGTCAGACTGACGTGGCGAGTACTAAGTGGAGGACCCATGTCAGCACTTAGGCGCCTAAAAGGGTCTCACACGCCTAAAAGGGACTGAGGCGCCTGACCAGAATAGAGTTTGAATGTGCAGCAGATAAAGTTTCCGCCCTATCCACTATGACTGGGGTACCTGAAAGGCCATTTAGGCGCCTGAGTAACTACTATAAAAGGGGGTTAAGTGGAGCAGTCCAGAACAACAATTCAATCACTGTGATCACTTTCTTCTTCTGTGTGCTACGTGACCAAAGTTTAGACAACGCCAAAACGTCGTCCGACTCTCCGAACAAAGACTTGTTCTCACTCTAGAAGTCGGTATATATATTCATTTCTTATTGCACTGTTTATTTTATAAATTGTAAACATTCTTGCGATTTTTAGTAATGCCCAAAGTAAACGATCAAGGATCGTGGGCTTTACAATAGGAGCCGGTCAAGACTCCGAAGCAAGTATAACCAACTTGAGTTAGCGATCTTGATTTGTTGTTTATTTCCGCTGCTCTATATCTCCAACTCCTACGCTCATTCTTAAAGCTTCCGCTGTGTACTTTATTGCTTAGTAATTTAAGTGTTAAATCTGAAGTTTTTGCGAAGCGATATTCACCCCCTCTATCGCTCAATCTCGATCCTACAATTGGTATCAGAGCGGGGGCTGCTCAATTTTGGTGAAACCACCACTTGAGCACTTTTCGGATTTTTCATAGTTTTGGTGTAATTTTGCTTACTTTTCGAAGCTCTATTCATTTGCATTTTTTTATTTTGTCCCACACTGCTAATCCAAGATAGAAGTCTTGGTACATTCTGTTGTTTGTGTTATTGCAAGTTCGAAATTCTCTCTACTTGCCTTATGACATTGCAAGAGGGCTACAGTACTGCTCGCCCCCTCTCTTCTTTGGAGAAGACTTCAGTTATTGGAAGAGCTGGATAGAAGTCCACCTGAAAACTCAGGTGAACATGTGGATAATAATCCAAATCGGATTCGATCATCCACGAGACGAGCAAGGGGTGGTACTAAGCTGCGACAAATGGGACATCACTGCCAAAAAGTGGATCAAAGCTTACGCAAAGGCAACACAGATCCTCTAATGCGGACTCACAAAGGAGGGACTTAACCACATCGGTCCCTTCAACAGCGCCAAAGGACTCTGGAATAAACTCATAGAACTCCACGAAGGAACCTCCGATACTAAGGTGAGCCGTCGCGACCTCTTATTGAATAAAATTTATAATCTAAAAATGCAGGACAGAGAAACGACTTCCCAACTACATGCCCGAATTCAGGAAATTATGAACGGACTCCACATCATCAGGCACACAATCGAGAATAGGGATCTGATCAGGTATACATTAAATTCATTCACTAGAAATTCGCTATGGGCATCTATGGTTGATGCCTACAAAGTTTCTAAGGACCTTTCTAAAATAAAACTAGATGAGTTATTTTCTGAATTTGAGATATATGAGTAGATTAAGGGTTCGCTTGTAGAGAAAGGTGTGACTTTGATTGCAGGAAAAATCAAGAAAAAGACACCAAACTGGAACCAGATTCTAACTCTGAATCCGATGAGGAAGAGCTTGTGAACATTGTCCGGAAGCTGTTCAGAGCTATGAAGGCTCAAAAGAAAAAGAAGACGGGACAACCAAAAGATGATCCGGCTAAACTAAAGATCAAGGCGGAACTCACCTGTTATGGGTGTGGAAAGAAGGGACACTTCAAGTTTGAGTCCCCAAACGCAAAGGAGACAAAAAAGCAACGGAGGAAGAAGGCGTTCCAGGATACCTAGGACGAGTCGTCTTCGGAATTGGATGAGGATGAACCAACGCACTCCAATATCCTCCCATTAACAGCAAAAGATGAGATCGACTCCAAATCGGACGAAGAAACGGAGCACGGAACCGTCTCATTGTCAAAAATGGGTCAACTTAAGGTAATAGGTTTTTCGAACCGGATCTTTACTAATTAATTTCCTACTTATCTCGCAAATTGGCTAAGTCCAATGACCGGGTAAGGTCTCTCTGAGAGGAGGTAAAACTCTTAAGGAAGAAACTAGCTCAAGTCCTTTGATTGAGCAAGTTCAGGAAGAAACCTCAAATCAAGTCCAAAGACTTGAGGAAGATAATTCCTCCCTGAAAGCTCAAGTCAAAGAACTCAGAATCTTGATATGATTCTTGGAAAATAGAAATCTGTTCTAAATCAATCAGAATTTGGGTTTAAATCCAATTCATGAGTTAGGTCCTACTACTCAATAATTAACTGCCCTAGCACCTGAGTCCAAGCATGGGTCCCCAAACTGAGTTTGACTAATCAAGTCAGACCAAATCAATATTGGGTTTCCAAGCATCATATCTATTACTTAGATAGATCATATCGGGGATATGATCTAGGGGGAGCCAATATAAGAACTATCCATATGGTTAGATAGTTTTTTTTATTAAATAGCTTTCTTGATGCTTGTTTATTTTTTTTAAAATTATCATGATTAGGATTAGAAATGGTTAGTTAAGGATTAGATTTGATTGAAATTTGCACAACCTAGTATTAGGGTAGGGCGAGCTGATAGTACATTAGGAAAGTCGTCTAGGGAGTCAAGTAGGGGAAGGCGTCTCCTATTTGGTCTTCTTAGTTCGGTGAAACTAGCCGAAGCTACCTCACCATATCCTCGACTAGTTAGACCAAGAATTCTGAACGAGAAATTTAAAAATACTATTTCTTTATGTGACTTTGTCTAGGAACGGATTGTTGATCCAATAAGGCTAAGGCCAAAGAAGGCCCCTGTGCCTCGCCAAAATCTGGAAGCCAAATATTGAAGTTATTTTTAAATTACTAATTTTTAAATCTGAATCTAACTCAAGGTTCAATCATATCTTAGACTTTACCTAATTTTTAAAATAAAATTGAAAGTATCTCACAAAACAAATAAGGATCCCTATTTTGTCACTTAAAAATGGGTGAGATAGTTAGGATGAATAAAGTTAGATCAATCCAAATTCTATCAATTTTTCTACCTCACAAAATTCTTTTTCAAATGTATCTTTATCTCTTTCAAAAATTCATTTTCAAAATTTTCTTAATCTTTTTTCAAAAAATATTCTTTTTCAAAAATTTCATTTTCAAATCTTCTTCAATTTTTTTTTCTATTCAATCTAGCTAATCAGATCATACTGGTTAGACTAAACTCTGTCTCATAAAATCAACATTGGTTTAACATGTTTGATCACTTAAATTGGGTGAGACAGATTAGGCAAGTGAACTTTAACAATCTATCCTATACTTCTATTAAATTGGATCCAAACTAAGCCAGTTTATGTATAGGAATATAAAGATTTGGACCAGTGGATGTTGGATAGTGGGTACTTTAGACAGATGACTGGAGACGAGTCAAAGTTCACCAAACTAAAATACAAGGACCTAGGAATAGTGGCGTTTGGCAACAACGCTACACTTAAGGTAATCGGTTCAGGTAACATTGAACTGAGCTTCAACTTTACTATCAAAAAGTTCCTTTTGGTTGACAGTTTTAAATTTAATTTACTCAGTATTAGTCACCTCTGTTATACTAGATACTTAGTCACTTTTACCAACTAAAACTGCCTGATTAGGAACTTACGAGACTCAGAGGTTACCTTAAAAGGATATAGGAAAAATAACATCTATGTAATAAACCTACCTGTTAGGACTGTGACCGTAAAGCTAGAGGGGGTGAATAGTTTTTCTTCGATTTGTTCTTCCTACGATGTTAGTGTGCGCAAGCAAAACAATAATAATAAAATTAAACAACGCTAACACATCACCTTTACGTGGTTCGAAGATGACGCTCCTACTCCACGGCTGCCTGTAAGATGGACGATCCCTTGATCCTTTGATGGATCACTCCCCGGATGCCCTCCGGCTAGCTCGTGTAGCTCCTTGTGGGTGGAGAAACCTTGCCACAAACCAAACTTTACTTCTGAGCTCTTAGACTACTATTTGACCTTTAACCAAAGTCAAATTTGTCAAAACTCTCAACCAAAACAAAGCTCTCTTAAATAGAGTCTAAGGCTGAAAAACCCGCTACCAGTAGACTGGTCCATTACCAGTCGACTGGTCCCACCTAACTAGCTAGCCAACAGCTAGTTTTTCACCTGATCAGTCGACTGGTCCCACCTAACTAGCTAGCCAACAGCTAGTTTTTCACCTGATCAGTCGACTGGTCCCAGACCAGTCGACTGATATTTTGGTGAGTTCGAGTTCCCCGCTGCCAGTCGACTGATCCATCCCCAGTCGACTGCCCAGCTTACAATTTCACTCTCCCTCACTCCGAAGACCCTCCTTCACCTATGCCTTCAAGTCCACTCCCTTGGCTCACCCCTTGAAGTCCTCTTCCACTGGCTATCGTCCCACAAATGCGCACGCAAGCCCTCGGCTTGCCTCCATGCCATCCTTCACGTATGTCCTTTGAAGTCCACTTCCTCCGGCTTGCCCTTGGAGTCCTCTTCCCTCGACTCTCGTCCCTCAGATGCGTCCTCCATGTGTGACTTACCAAGTCCTGCAAACTCAATCACACATATCAAACCACAAAGGTAAACCTATCTTAAACCCTTTTCCCAAACATCAAAACACTATTGGATCATAGAAACTCGATATAGGGGAGGGGTGAATATCGAGATCAAATTTTTCGGAACACTAGAGAAAATACGCAGCGGAAAATAATAAATCAATCGCGAACACAGATTGGTTTTACATGGTTCAGAGTCGCGGTCGGCTCATACTCCAAGGCCCACGGTCCTTGACCATTTACTTTGGGCAATTCTATATTCGAAAAATCTTTTACAACTTGATAGTACAGATATAGAATTGGAAACTGAATTAGCAACACTTTCGTAATTTAAATTTATCGACGCCCGAGGTGGATTGAATTTCGGAGCAGAGGGTCGTCGTCGGCGTTGGAATCTAGAAGCTGGAGTTTGTCAGAGCGCAGCGCTTGAATGAAAGTGTTTGGAGAGTTGAGAGAGTTGTTGTTCGAAGCCTTGGGGGTGAACCCCCTTTTATAGCACCCATGGGGGCACCTGTGTCGATGGGGGCTCTGATAGATCCCAAAATATGCTGTCTGTCACGAATGTGGGCCTATCGAATTTAGAAATTTATAAAAGCTGAAAACCTTTGGCTTACAAAGTTTAAAATATAGTAGAGGGGTCTCAGGTCGTATTTTTCCAAGGACTAGTTGAATGAATATTTAATTCGAGCTCGCAATGGGTTGTCATTTGATATTTTGAGTTTTCTAGATAAAATGGGGGTTTTGAGCAGTAAGGAAATGGCGATATGAAATAGACTAGAAAGAACTCAACTAAGCATGGAATGAATAAGGAAATTGTAAGAACTAAACTTAACCTAATTGACAATTGAGCAAGTAAGTTCAAACTATGCAATGGAAACTAAAGAACTGATTGCAGGAAATAATTGCAAGAAACGAATTGCAAGATAATGAAAACTAAATCAAACATTGTTTGAAAACTTTGACTTGAAATGAAGGCAACAAGCTAGAACAATTAAAGGAAGTAAATGCTTGAAATCGAAATTATCTAAACATAAACATCAAATTAGTTCCTCTCCAGGTTTTCCCTTTGCCGTCACACAAAGATCAAGCTATGAACCCCCTAGCTTGAAAACCAATGAAGGAAGACTTCTCTGGATCAATTTGCTGTGTTCTGCTCTCCTGATCGGTCAACCCGACCGATCAGGCTCTCTTCTAATCGGTCATGGGACCGATCAGATGCATCTCTGTCCGATCAACCCGATCGGATAGTAGCTGAAATACTTTTGCCAAACTCTCCTTCTTGACGCACTGATCCACGATCGAGACCAAAATCCTCAGAACAACATCGGAGAACCCCTCCTTGCGGTTCTTCAGCTTCAGTCGATGGAGATCGGCGTTCAAACGGAAGAAATCAGCAAAAGGGAACTCCGGCGACACCCTCACCAAGATCCTTCATCTGCGAAGACTGATTAGCAAACAAAACCTAGAATCTCACCTCGATGATCCGAAAGATTGAAGATGAACAGATTGGATGTGGCCGCGCGATCTGATGAAAAGAAACAGATAAGAAATCCATTAAGAACTGACGAAGAACAGAAAAATGAAGAACAGAGCTCTGCGATCTGCGACCATGAAGAACTGGCGAGGGAATTCCCTTTTAATTAAAACCATTTGAAATTGAATGGCTGAGGTTGTCCCGATCTCATCCAACGGTTGGATCTCTTCAGATCTGAATCAAACTCCCAAGATCTTGATCAATGGTCCTGATCTACCTTTCCTTAGCTCGGATCAACCAGATCTGTGGTAGATGGCTCAGATCATCCCTTTTCTTGCTTGGACGGTTTAGAACATCTTGAGTTTGATCCAACGGTCAGATGAGCTCCGATTGGGTTCAAACTTTTAGATCTTGATCTAGGGTCATGATTAGCCCTATCCTAAACTTGGATTGATCAGAAACTCACAAATGGCCCAGATCTAGCCATTTTCTTGAATGGACGACCCATATTAATCCGATGCTTGATCACCTTGATTTGTATCCAATTCTGACTCAAGTTTAACCCAATTTGATCTAGGTCCATGATCATTTGAAGCCTACAAAATTAGATTCATAATTTAGTGCCAAAATATCTCAATTATATAAAGATTTGAATTAAAAGCCCAAAATAGAAGAAATACATGAAACCTAATATAAATGCAAACTTAAAATGTGGATCAAACATAGATTTTAGAGCTTAAAATAAACAACAAAATGGTAGTTATCAGGCGCCTACACATGGCCTTCCCTGCGCGATCTCTTATCCGCAGGCTCGGTCAGCGCTTATCCATCTTTACTGGGGCGCCTGAGCTGATGAGGGTGCCCGTGACCTCACGGGCGCCTGAGCTACCTTGGTCCAGAGGGTTCGCGGCAGTGGTTTGGTTTTTGCCTTTACACTGGGGCGCCCGTATCCATACGGGTGCCTAGCCCCAGTGAGGTGCCCCACTCCATTGGGGCGCCTGAGCTGCAGAAGCAACATTCCTTCGTTCCATGCTACCAAGGTTAGTTCCACAACACGCAAATATGTTAGTTATTATTGACAGCCTTAGCTGTCTTGGTTCTGACTTTGGGTCTCCCAAATGGAACCCTAGGTCGAACCGACACCTACTATTCCCTCGACGGGGAATGCGTCCTCACCTACTCCTCTCAAGAGAGTTTACCTTTTGCCAACCGGCTCTTCTGGTTGGACTTTTGCCCAATCCACCTGACCAGGTCTTCGTGCCCAATTTCCGGTAAGGTCTTCGGTGCCTAGCCCTTTGCCAGGACTTCTTGCCCAGTCCTAGACCAGGACTTCTTTGCCCAACTTCCGGTCAGGTCTTCTTGCCCAGTCCTTGACCAGGACTTCTTGCCCAGCCCTTTGCCAGGACTTCTCGCCTAGTGTACCTAGGACTTTTCCTACACACTCAGTAAGGTTGTTAGATCATAATACCACCTTAACTTCTGAACTCTTTGTCATTATCAAAACACGGGTTTGACTTAGGTGCTTCCTGCACCAACAATCTCCCCCTTTTTGATTTATGACAACATGGTTCAAAAAGTTAAGTTAAAGAATCATATAACAAGAACGTATAAAAAATATTTAGTTTGCTCCCCCTGAAATGAAAATTCTCCCCCTGAGTTTTTCAGAAATAAGTTGGGTTTTTAAAAAAATCTTCTAAGTCCTCAACTATTCTCAAAAATATTTTCCAAAAGATTATTCAAGTTAAACACTTAGAAAATTTTAGAAAAAAAATTTCAAGTTAAACACTTAGAAAATTTTCCAAATGATTTTTAAGTTAAACACTTAGAAAATTTTAAAAAGATTTTTAAGTTAAACACTTAGAAAATTTTCCAATAGATTTTTAAGTTAAACACTTAGAAAATTTTCCAAATGATTTTTATGTTAAACACTTAGAAAATTTTCCAAAAGAGTTTTAAGTTAAATACTTAAAAAATTTTCCAAAAGAAATTTTAAGTTAAATACTTAGAAAATTTTCCAAAAAGAATTTTTTAAGTTATACTTAGAAAACTTTCATTTTTGAATGTTAGATTTGAGACCATTTTTAAGCATTTATTTACTTTACTTTTTGAAAAAGGAGATAAAAATTTTGAAAAAATAAAATTAAAAAAAAATCTTAATTTGAAAAATTTCTTTTCTCGTTTCCTTTCTCTCCCCCTTTACCATATATAAAAAAAATGATACTAATTATAGCAACAAAAATTAGTGCAAAAAGGATTAAATTCTGTATTAAACCAATTCTAAGCTTAAACTGGACTAAACCAAATTACATCTTCTTTTTCGGGTCCCGTCTAACCCAGTTAGCTACTTACTAACTGTCATAAACAGTAGCTTTCGCTAGGGTTAGTCAAGTTAAGTGATCTGATCAAGTTAGATTTTCTAAGCTTGGCACTTAACCTGATTGCTGTTCAATTGATATTTATTGCCCCAATTACTGCAGATACACTGACTTAAAGCATCTTGAATCAAGGCATAGACCTAAGCATCTCAACCCAGTCTAGGTTGTCAATCAAAAGTACCCTAAGGTGCTTGTGAGATACTGGCTTCTAGATCTATAGGTGCATGCAGTTCTAGGGTTAGGGCCTAAGCTAAGTTCATTTGCGAAAAAAGCCCTAGTTTTGAAGGGGGTAAGGTTTTTTTTTAAAAAAAACACTAAGTCGGGAAAAAGTTTTAAATTTTAAGAAAAAAAAGATTTTTCACAAAACATTAATTAACAATTAATAAAATAATTTTTGAAACAAATGTAGAGCAGACCTATTCTACTAAGCATAACCTCAATTATGAGGTGTAAGACTTAGCATTCTAAGTAAAATGGCATAAGACTAATAACTTATCAAATAAACAACCAACAAGTAACTCTGATAAATGCATAAGAGTCATCTGGTCAACAAGAGGACCAGTAAAGTCAAACCATAGTCAAGCACAAGTCACCCCTACTCAGTAGGGACAATCAAACAGTCAATAATCCAATGAGATAGCTAAAAAGGTCACTCTGATCTATGACAAAGGGCCAGGAGAGTCGAATGAGCTAGGCTGCCAGGACCGAAACAAGGACATCATTTCATTGTATCGCGCCTCGTTTGTCTTGCGATCAGCTCGCAGGGTATCCATATACTCAATGTGATGGGCCTCGTTCTCCTCCCTGAGGCTGTGCATCTCTGTCTGCAATAGTGTAATGCGCTGGTCGATGGTCAGTGGAGGAGGCTCCTGTAAGTGTTAGTTGATCTCGGCTGCGAGATCGGCCATGTCTACCTCCACCTCTCGTCAGAGTCGTCCTGCCGTCGAGCCCTCTCTCGTCTCCATGATAGGACCTCGGTGGCCGAAACATCTATTCCCGCTAAAGTGAAATTTCTAAACCCTATTTCATCAAACTCGGTCATTGAGATGATCTCTCCAGTAGTGATGTCGCGACCATGGTGGTGAAGGAGGGCGGTGATAATGTGATAGTAGGGCGTTCGTACTCGACCGTGAATAGATACGCTCGATGCGTAAATGATGGTGTGGAACATGTGGGGCCTATGTCTATATCTAGTTGATGAATCATGGCATAGAGTAGAAAAGTGTGAAAAGGTCGCATGGTCGCGACATCTCGGGTGGTGAGTGGGAAAACACAATGAACTATAACTCTGTAGAGAGCATAATCCTAGACTTGGTGGTCAACGGACTGAAACCGCCGTGCTAACGGGTTTCACACATCTCCAAAGAAGTAGGAGTAAAGGGTATCTAAGTTAATGTGCAAATAGGGGGGGGAGCGAAGGGAGGGTCGGCCGGAGGATAGCAACAAAAAGTCGATTGTGATTGTCGTAGTCCGAGGAATCGATTGAACAAAGTTGGAGAAATAGTGAAAGGAGTGCCTTGTACGGTGGTAGAGTAGAGCAGGTCATCAATTTTGACTAGGTTATTGTAAAATTTGGCACATAATGTCGAATTCACTGGATGTGTACAGTAAACAAGATGGTCTAATTGATAGAAATTTATAGCATCCATTGCTAATGGGCAGGATTGGGTAAAAAATTACCTATTCAAGAAACTCGTCTTGATAGGTTTGTAGGTAGTGGATGAGAATTTGTTAAACAAGGCTAGGGTTGGGAACCTAGGATCCGGGCTAGGTTCGGCCCCGGGGTCAGCTTGTGTGACACGACGTTTTCTAGATAGATAAAGAAAATTATGCATTTACTAAGCGCTATAATAGGAAAATTAATTCTAAATGCATAATTAAAGTTGTACCGGGGAGGCATTGTCGAAGCGGGACGTTTGAGGACAAGGAGGGAGCATTCGAGCGCCTTGGGAAGAAGAAGAATGAAGGAGAAATTCATTTGGTGTGGGGGATGGAGTGGAATTGCTAGCCTTATATAAGGTTATACGGGCGCCCGTGAAGGGGTCGCCGGGTCGGTCGCCCGTGAAGGGTCGGGCGCCCTTGTTCATTGGGGCGCCCGTAAGGTCACGGGCGCCCAGCACAGGTTGTCAGCTGCCTTTTGACAGGTCTGACTGCATTGGGTGAAGAAAAAGGTTGAGGCACCCGTAAGGTCACAGGCGCCCAAGTCAGTAATGTCAGGAGTGACAGGTAAAGCTGTCTTGATTGACGATAAAGTCTAGGCGCTCGACAAGTCACGGGCGCCTGTGTTGACCGGGGTTTGACTATTGACCAGATTGACTGTTGACCAAGGTTGACTGTGTTGACCTAGTTTGACTCAGTCGACTTTGTTTGCCTAATCGATGATTAAGTCAAACATGCCCTAGATTCCATTTTAGAAGAGTTTATTTGTGATATTCAATAAGAATTTCAATTAGGTCCTAATTATCTCACTCAATCTAGTATTATCAATCACGTTAACCTTATGAGTTTTGTGAGATAGGTTTTAATAGAATGAAGATTTTAATTTGAAATCATGGTTAATTTTAAAAGGTTAAATTAATTTTGAAAAAAAATTAAGTTTTAAGTTTATTTTGAAAAGTGGTTGAATTAAGATTAATTGAAATTTGTGTTAAATTCAAATATGATAATAGTAAAGTAAATTTAATTTTCAATAATTGGTTTCTAGGTCTTGGCGAGGCACTAGGCCTTCTTTGGCCGTAGCCTTATTGGATCATCAACCCTTTCCTTGACAAAGCCTTTTATTGAAAATTCATCTTCAAGTTACTTCTTGAAAGATTTTGGTCTAACTAGTTTGGGCCTTGGATCGGTAGCTTCAGCTAGTTCCACCAGAATGGTTTCCCTAACGTACTATCATCTCACCTCCACCCAATACTATGTTGTTCAAATTTCAATTAAGTCATTTTAGTCTTTAGTCTAACCAGTCCTAGGTCTAAACATAATAAATTACAGAAAGAAATAAACAAGCAAGCATACAATAAAATTAAAGAATTAAGTAAAAAAATTTATCTAATTATGAAAATTATTTTTAAATTGGCTCCCCCTGGACTATATCCTCGATAATACTGGTTTGGTCCAGCTTGGTTGTTCAAGCAAAGCTTGGGGACCCATGCTTGAACTTTGGCTCTAGGTTGGTTCAATACAGCATAATACGACCATTGTCTCGACTTGGTTCGATACCCTAATCCAGATCGGGTAAGAACAGACTTCTGTTTTCCAAGGATCATGTCAAGACCCTTAGAACCCGAAGTGAATGTTCTAAAGCCACTCTAAGCTCCTTGACTTGAGTTTTCAAGGAGGAGTTCTCTTTCTCAAGCTTTTCAACTTGAGTAGAGTTTCCTTCTTGAACCTTCTCGGTCAAGGATCTCGAGTCGGCTTCCTCTTTCAGGACTTTTACTTCCTGTCGGAGGGACTCGACCCGGATTTTGGCTTTTGCCAAGTTGCGAGATAAATAAGCAATTAATTTAGATAATTCAATTTCGGAATAACCTCTTACCGTTATTTGGCCGTTTTCCGAGATTGTGAGCCTTTCGTCGTCTGGCTCCGATTCTAATCCGGTGTCGATGTCTTCCAAAGCAGTTAAAGCGAGAAGATTTGATTGCGTGGCCTCTTCTTCTTCTTCAGAGGAAGATTCATCCCAGGTGGCTCGGAGATCCTTCTTCTTCGAGTATTCTTGGCTTCCTTCAGATTTGGGCATTCTGATTTGTAATGTCCCTTCTTGTTGCATTCGTAGCAGGTGACATTTGTTTTGCTTTTTGAAGTTGAAGGTTCAGCTGGATCTTCCTTTCGTCGGCTTGCTTTCTTTCTATTTGTCTGGTGTTTCAGCTCCTTGTAGTAGTCCCGAGCTAGCCGAACCAACTTGGGTCGATCTCCTTCACTATCTTCTGAGTCTGAGTCCGAGTCAGACTCGGGTGCTGGTTGAGGTTTCTTCTTGGTGATTTTTCCTTGGGGTTTACCTGCAATAAAGGCAATACTTTTCTCGACCATTGTGGAGTTATTCTGTTCATGCAATTCTAATTCTGAAAAAAGTTCATCTAACTTAATTTTTGAAAGGTCCTGGAAACCTTGTAAGCATCTACCATAGATGCCCACAGTGTGTTCCTTGGGAACACATTTAGGGTATACCTGATTAGATCACAGTTCTCTACCTTGTGACCTATTGTATGCAGCCTATTCATCAGATCCCGAATTCTGGTGTGGAGCTATGCTGCTGATTCGCCTTCGTTCATTTTTGTTGTGTAGTGTCTGTTCAGTAACAGATCTCTTTTGCTGATTCTGGTGTCGGAGGTACCTTCGTGCAGCTCAATCAGCTTGTTCCAAAGTTCTTTGGCGCTGTTGAAAGGTCCCACCCGGTTCAGTTCTTCCTTGGTCAATCTGCATTGCAACGTCTGGGTTGCCTTTGCATCAGCCTCGATCTTCTTTTTCAATGAGGCGTCCCATTCAGAGTAGTGCTATGCCACTCCTTCTGCATTCTTAGGGATCTCTAGGCCAGATTGGATAATTATCCAGATGTCCACCTGAATTTTCAGGTGGACTTCCATCCTGCTTTTTCAGTAGGAGAAATCTTCTCCACTGAAAAGCGATGGTCTGGCTGTGCTGAATCCTTCTTGCATGGCCATAATATTTTCTGAGAAAGAAAAACAATGAAAACCTGTTCCAGGACTTTAGTCTTGGATTAGTAGTGCGAAAGAAATTATAAACAACGAAAAACTGATCGAGTGGTGTTGCACCAACCTCGATTAACAAGAAAAATTCGAAAAGAAAATTAAAATAACTTCGTAAATCCGAAAAAAACTCTCAAATTGGTGGTTGTACCAAATTTGAGCCACCCGCTCTGATACCACTTGTTGGATCGTAGAAACTCGATAGAGGGGGGGGTGAATATCGAGATCAAATTTTTTGATTACTAGAGAAAATACGCAGCGGAAAATAATAAATCAATCGTGAACACAGATTGATTTTACATGGTTCGGAGTCGCGGTCGGCTCCTACTCCAAGGCCCACTGTCCTTGACCGTTTACTTTAGGCAATTCTATTTCGAAAAATCTTTTACAACTTGATAGTACAGATATAGAATTGGAAACTAAATTAGCAACACTTTCGTAATTTAAATTTACCAACGCCCGAGGTGGATCGAATTTCGGAGCAGAGGGTCGTCGTCGGCACTGGAATCTCGAAGTCAGACTTTGTCGGAGCGCAGCGCTTGAACGAAAGTGTTTGGAGAGTTGAGAGAGTTGTTGTTCGAAGCCTTGGGGGTGAACCCCCTTTTATAGCACCCATGGGGGCGCCTGTGTCGATGGGGGCGCCTACATGTGACCTTCCCTGCGCGATCTCTTATCCGCAGGCTCGGTCAGCGCTTATCCATCTTCACTGGGGCGCCTGAGCTGATTGGGGCGCCCGTGACCTCACGGGCGCCTGAGCTGCTTTGGTCCAGAGGCTTCGCGACAGTGGTTTGGTTTTTACCTTTACACTGGGTGCCCGTATCCATACGGGCGCCTAGCCCCAGTGAGGCGCCCCACTCCATTGGGGCGCCTGAGCTACAGAAGCAACATTCCTTCGTTCCCTGCAACCAAGGTTAGTTCCACAACACACAAATATGTTAGCCATTATTTACAGCCTTAGCTGTCTTGGTTCTGACTTTGGGTCTCCCAAATGGAACCCTAGGTCGAACCGACGCCTACTGTTCCCTCGACAGGGAACGCATCCTCACCTACTCCTCTTAGGAGAGTTTACCTTTTGCCAACTGGCTCCTCCGGTTGGACTTTTGCCCAATCCACCTGGTCAGGTCTTCGTGCCTAACTTCCGGTCAGGTCTTCGTGCCCAACTTCCGGTCAGGTCTTCGGTGTCCAGCCCTTTGCCAAGACATCTTGCCCAGTCCTAGACCAGGACTTCTTTGCCCAACTTTTGGTCAGGTCTTCTTGCCCAGTCCTTGACTTGGACTTCTTGCCCAGTCCTTGACCAGGACTTCTTGCCCAGCCCTTTGCCAGGACTTCTCGCCTAGTGTACCTGGACTTTTCCTGCTCACTCAGTAAGCTTGTTAGATCATAATACCACCTTAACTTCTGAACCCTTTGCCATTATCAAAACACAGATTTGACTTAGGTGCTTCCTGCACCAACAAACACATGGTCACTCCGGACCATAGATTGCCCCAACAATCTCTCCCTTTTTGATGTTTGACAATACGCTTAAGTTAGGGAAAACAAATAGAAAATATGCATGAATCCTATCACAAGGCATCCCCACACCTAACCTCCCCAAGTTAGGAATTTTTACCAAAATGGACTTTTTAAAACCACTCCAAGGCTCCTCCTACATTAGACTTACAAAGGCTTTTTAAGACTTCTCCAAAGTTTCCCTTACGCCACTAATGGAGCAACAATGCTCCCCATTTACCTAAGCTTCCCGTAGACCTAAGATTTCTTGTAAAGGTGTGTTTGGTTTCTCACTTAAACCCAACACTTCTCCCCCTTTGCCATACATCTAAAAGACTCTAACAATTTCTCCTTTATTGGACTCTTTTACCCCTAATGATCATACACAAAGTGTACTAACCCCTCATACACTTGTTTTACATCATTCAGACACTTTTCGATTGCTAAAAATCAATTCAGCCCAGATCAGTCAACTGACCCCTGGACCAATCGACTGACACTCTGAAAAACCAATTTTCAGCATTTTTGACCCAAATTCAGAAATGCACCAGAAATTCACAAATCTCCAAAAATTTTCAAATTTTGTGGAGAGTTTTGTGGTACCCATACCTACTTGGGAAAAATACACCCAAAATGTATCCATCATCATTCCCAAGATTGACACAAAATCCAAAACTAGCTAAATGGTTCAATTGAACCTTAACCTAAAGTCCTAGTTTTGATCTTCTCTTGATGTCTTTGCCCATACCAACCCACAATGCATCCCTAGCATTGATTTATATGATATTTACACATCAAAAACCACCTCTCATGCCATATGACCCCAATGTCATATTTCCATGCATGAAACTCAAACCCATTGTGCCAAATCCCAAAGAATTGAGACTCAAATCCGTCTCCAATCCTTTTGGCACATTCCACAGTCCATCTAGACCTCCGAGAGAAACCTCCCAAGATCGATTTACTATGGATCCCAAAGACTCCTAGAGCTCCCCCTTGAGCACTTAGCCTTAGCCACCTCCCTAGGTAACTCAACAACCACTAGGTCACACCGGTATACCTCTGGTGACTCTTGGCCTACAAACTTAACCTTCTTAACCTTAGACACCTTGTCCTTGGTAAAGACCTTTTTCTTTCCTTTTAATGGCATCCCCTTGCCATTTTTGGACTTTCCCTCCTTGCCATAATTATATGCTACCCTAGCATATTTCTTTTCATTGGCATTGGAGACCTTAGATCGGTATCCTAGACCCGATCTATCATTGTTGGGTTTTAGACCACCCAACAACATACCTAAACTCTTAGATCCAATAGTGAATCTATTTAGGATTTTCTCTAACCTATCAAGCTTTTCCCTCAATGCTTGATTTTCCCTTTCTAGGTTCTTAAACCTAGAATCAACATGTCCTCCTTGGACATTCCTAGACCTACCCACCTTTTTAGACATATGTCTCCCCTTCTTGGAATTTGTGCCTTGATCCTTAGGTCCAAAGGTCTTGGATTTATCATGATGTATGATTTTCCTAGGGTTTTGATCTACAATATTATCTCTATTTCTATCATTATATCTAAATCCATGATTATTCTTAACAAGCATATAAGAATTCGAAATTGAATTTAATTCTAAACAAGGAATTACCTTTCATTTTACCTTTGAAGCTCCCCCTTCACTTGAGCTCTTTTTCTTTTCCAATTTCTTCAAGTGCGCCAACTTCTTGATTTCTCTTTTCTTTGGGCACTTGGTGTGGTAGTGTCCATGCTCACCACACGTGAAGCAAATTATATGCTTCTTATCCTTCTTTGCTCCATCCCTATCACTCATGTTAGTTTTCAAACTATTTGAATTGAGTTTAGGGTGTACCTCATTTTTCTTACCCAATGGACACTTGTCCTTGTAGTGTCCTTTTTCATTGCACCCAAAGCAAATGATGTGATCTTTTGCCCTTGCTTTAGTGGAGGTGGGAGCTTCTTCTTGCTCCGGTATTGAGGATGGTCTCTCCTCCCCCTCAATCCTTGAAGTGGAGACTTCTTCTATCTCTTCCTCACTTGAAGATGTAGATAATTCAACTCTCTCATTCTCTTCGGATGTTGAACTTGACTCAACTTTGGATTGGTCCTTTTCCTTGGACTCTTCTTCTTCTTGTTCTTGTGTCGAATTCTCATGTAGAGCTATTATCTTCCTCCATAGCTCATATGCATTCTTGTACTCTCTTACATTTGACACAATATGTGAAGGTAATAAATTCAATACAATTCTAGTTACCTCCTTATCCGCCTCCGCTTCTTCCGTTTGACTCTTGGTCCAATACTGAGGTCGGAGGCGCTTTCCCTTCTTGTCGTTGGAGCTTCAAATGGAACTTCCAATGCGGTCCAATGATCCCAATCCATTTGGAACCATGTTTCCAAGCGATTCCTCCAATAGTTGAAGTCATCTCGGTCGTATGGAGGTGGAATCCTAATGTCCCATCCTAGTGGACCTTCCGAGCCCATCTTCCTCTAGCACCTTTGCTCTCTCGGCGATTAGTCCGTAGACGAGCTACCTTCGCTCTGATACCACTTGTTAGGATCGTGACCGTCAAGCTATTTCTTCGATTCGTTCTTCCTACGATGTTAGCGTGCATAAGCGGAAACAATAATAACAAAATTAAACAACGCTAACACATCACCTTTACGTGGTTCAGAGATGACGCTCCTACTCCATGGCGTCCGTAAGGTGGACGATCCCTTGATCCTTTGTTGGATCACTCCCCGGATGCCCTCCGGCTAGCTCGTGTAGCTCCTTGTGGGTGAAGAAACCTCACCACAAACCAAACTTCACTTCTGAGCTCTTAGACTACTATTTGGCCTTTAACCAAAGCCAAATTCGTCAAAACTCTTAGCCAAAACGAAGCTCTCTTAAATAGAGTCTAAGGCTGAAAACCCCGCTACCAGTCGACTGGTCCATTACCAGTCGACTGGTCCATTACCAGTCGACTGGTCCCACCTGACTAGCTAGCCAATGGCTAGTTTTTCACCTGATCAGTCGACTGGTCCCAGACCAGTCGACTGATATTTCGGTGAGTTCGAAATCCCTGTTGGCAGTCGACTGATCCATCCCCAGTCGACTGCCCAGCTTACAAATTCACTCTCCCTCACTCCGAAGACCCTCCTTCACGTATGCCTTCAAGTCCACTCCCTTGGCTCGCCCCTTGAAGTCTTCTTCCACCGGCTATCGTCCCTCAGATGCGCACGCAAGCCCTCGGCTTGCCTCCATGCCATCCTTCACGTATGCCCATTGAAGTCCACTTCCTCCGGGTTGCCCTTGGAGTCCTCTTCCCTCGGCTCTCGTCCCTCGGATGTGTCCTCCATGTGTGACTTACCAAGTCCTGTAAACTCAATCACACATATCAAACACAAAGGTAAACCTAACTTAAACCCTTTGCCCAAACATCAAAACACATGGTCATTTCGGACCATAGATTGCCCCAACACTACCTACCTCACTTAACTGTTATCTGACTCAAGTAGAAGAAACTAAACTTTGGCTTAGGAGATTAGGACATGCCAACCTAAAGCTTATCTCCAAACTCAGCCAAAAAGGATTAGTTAAGGGTATACCTAAACTTAGGAATATTGAAAATTCAGTTTGTGGTCCATGTCAACAAGGTAAACAGACTAAGTCTACCCATAAACTTACCCAGTCTGACCTGACCCAATCTGTACTTGAACTCCTACACCTGGACCTATTTGATTCTCACGGAGTCAAGTCACTAAGTGGAAACTGGTACTGCTTAGTTATAATTCACTTGGGTCTAATTTCTTAAGACCAAATATTAATGTCTTGAATCATTTAGAGCTTTAACTAAAATTCTTGAAAATAAAAAAGATACCAAAATTAAAAGAATTCAAAGTGATCATGGGGGTGAATTCGAAAACTTAAAATTTATTGAATTCTGCAACACAAATGAATATTTTCATGAATTTGTTGGTGCAGACAACACCAAAGTCGAACCTGTGTTTTGATAATGGCAAAAGGGTTCAAAAGTTAAGATATTATGTTGATCTAATATGTTCACTAAGATTACAAGAAAAGAAGTCCTAGGTACACTGGGCACGAAGTCCTGGTCGAGGACTGGCACGAAGCCCTGGCAAGGAGCTGAGCACCGAAGACCTGCTCGGAAGGTGGGCACGAAGTCCTGGTTGAGGACTGGGCACGAAGCCCTGGCAAGGAGCTGGGCACCGAAGACCTGCTCGGAAGGTGGGCACGAAGACCTGGTCAGGTGTATCGGGCCAAAGACCAACCGGAGGACCTGGTTGGCAAAAGGTAAACTCTCCTGAGAGGAGTAGGTGAGGACGCGTTCCCCGTCGAGGGAACAGTAGGCGTCGGCTTGACCTAGGGCTCCATTTTGGAGACCCAAATTCAGAACCAAGACAGCTAAGGCTATATAAAACTAACATATTATTGCTCTGTGGTATTTTGGAGTAACCCTGGATGCAGGACAGAAGGAATGAGCGTCTGCAGCTCAGAGAGCCTCAAAGGAGTGAGGCAGAAGCTGAGTAGGGTGCCCGGAGTGTCCCGGGCGCCCCCAAGGTGAATACAAAAGAAGTGGAGCAAATGTACGCTTCGGCAGCTAACTGGACGGGGCGCCCCGGATGGTCCGGGCGCCCCGAGCTCAAGCTAGCGAAGTGCATAAGATGCAAGCTAGCGAGAAGCTAACGGATAAGAGTCAACCCAGGCGCCCCCAGCGTCCCGGGCGCCCTCGTCAAAGGCTGATCCCGAGTTTGAAGGGATCATAGCTGACCGAGAGGAGCTCGGATCAGATGACACGTGGGGGGGGGGCGTCCCCAACGTTCCGGGCGCCCCCAGGGGCTATAAAAAGGCCCTCAACCCCAAGGCTTCTGACAACAATTCTTTTCAACGCATTCACGCTCTTCTACTCCCGCACTCTGCTTCGTAAACCTCCCGACTCGAGATACAAGCGCCGACGACGTCCCTCTGCTCCAAAAACATAATCTACACCGGACGTCGGTAACAAAGTGCTACTTTTAGTTTACTGTACTGATTTTGTAATATATCTTGTAAATGGTTTTGCGCACATATAGAATTGCCCGCAGTAAACGGTCAACCACCGTGGACCTTGGAGTAGGAGCCGACCGCGACTCCGAACCAAGTAAAAGATCTTGTGTTCGCATTGATTGTTTATTTCTTCCGCTGCGTAATTTCTCTAACTCTAATCCGAACGTTTAACGATATTCACCCCCCTCTATCGTTCTCTCGATCCAACAAGTGGTATCAGAGCTCGGAAGCTCAAATTTGGTGCAACCACAGTTTGAGAATTTTTCGATTTTCGTAAAATTATTTCTTTTTTTTTTTTTGAATTCTTATCGTTAATCGAGACCGGTGCAACACCCCTTGATATTTAATTTTCTTTATCCCGCACTACTAATCCAAGACCAAGTCTTGGGACAAAGTTTTTCCTTCTCTTCTCTTGCTTTCAAATAAAATCCTTTATGGCCATGCAAGAAGGATTCAGCACAGCCAGACCTCCACTTTTCAGTGGAGAAGACTTTTCCTACTGGAAAAGTCGAATGGAGGTCCACCTGAAAACTCAGGTGGACATGTGGATAATCATCCAGTCTGGACTAGAAATTCCAAAGAACGCTGAAGGAGTACCACAGTCGTACACTGAGTGGGACACCACTCTGAAGAGAAGAATTGAAGCCGATGCAAAGGCGACCCATACCCTCCAATGCGGCTTAATAAAAGAGGAGCTGAACCGGGTGGGTACATTCAACAGTGCCAATGAGCTATGGGGGAAACTGATCGAGCTGTACGAAGGAACTTCAGACACTCGGATCAGCAAGAGAGACCTCCTCCTGAACAAGCTATATATGATCAAGATGACCGACAACGAAACAGCAGCTCAGCTCCACGCCCAAATTCAGGAGCTAATGAACGGACTACACACAATCGGTCACAAGGTAGAAAATCGTGACCTGATAAGGTACGCTCTTAATGCTTTCCCGAAAAACACCTTGTGGGCATCTATGGTAGATGCTTACAAAGTTTCTAGGGATCTTTCCAAAATCAAGTTAGATGAACTTTTCTCTGAACTCGAATTACATGAACAGACTAACTGCAATCTGGTCGAGAAAGGTATTGCCTTTATTGCAGGTAAAGCTGGAAAAGTATCCAAGAAGAAACCTTAACCTGCACCCGAGTCTGATTCAGACTCAGACTCAGAAGATGACGAAGGGACTGACCTAAGCTGGTCCGACTGGCCCGGAACTACTACAAGGAATTGAAGAATCAATCCAACAGAAGAAAAGCCAGCCGAAAGAAGGAAGTTCAAGCTGAACCAACTAAGAACAAATCGAGTGTGACGTGCTTCGAGTGCAACAAAAAGGGACATTTCAAATCCGAATGTCCTAACCTAAAAGAAGCCAAGAAAGCAAGAAGAAAGAAGGCACTTCAAGCAACGTGGGACGAGTCCTCCTCCTCCGAAGAAGAAGAGGTCCCACAGTCGAACCTGCTAGCGCTAACCGCCTCAGAAGAAATTGAGACCGAGTCAGAATCGGAACAGGACGACGGCAGACTAACATTTTCAGACGACGGCGAAATCAAGATAAGTGGTTTTTCTAGAAGTCAGTTAAATGAGTTAATTTCTTATCTTTCTCGAGATTTGGCGAAAGCTAAACTTCGAGTCGAATCCCTTCTACAGGAAGTAAAACTCCTGAAAGAGGGAGCTGACTCTAGATCTTTAACTGAGAAGGTTCAAGAAGGAACCTCTACTCAAGCTGAAAAATTTGAGAAAGAGAACTCCTCATTGAAAACTCAAGTTAAGGATCTTAGATCAGCTTTAGAACGATTCACTTCTGGTTCCAAGGGTCTTGATATGATTCTTGGAAAACAGAAATCAGTTCTAAATCGATCCGGACTAGGCTATAGAACCAAATCTAGACAAAGATTCTACTTTGCTGTATTGAACTAGTCAAGACCTAAAGTCCAGGCATGGGTACCTAAACTGTACCTGAACAAACAAAATGGATCAAATCAGTATTGGATCCCCAAGGACAAGATTCACATCTTGCCAAACCATTGTCGTGGCTTTAGTCCAGGGGGAGCCAAATTAAAAACTATATTCATTGTTAGATAAAATTCAATCTTTTGTTTGCAATTTGCATGTTTGTGTAACGACCCAGAAAATTCTCTTAATATTTCCTTAAAATATTAAGCATGTCTAGATAATTTTTCGAGGAACCTAGAAATATCAATGCAAACTTTGGCCTAGAAAATCCATGTTTTCTCATTTAAATTGGGAAAAAGGGCACTAATGGGCCTTATATTGGCTTTTTAGTACCAAAATTATTGGTGGATTTTAGGTGAAAATTTATATAAATATAAAGGATTATAATGGAAAATATTAACATAATTATGGGGGAATTTTTAGAGGATTTTCGAAATTTTAGGGGATTAAAAAAGAAAAAAAATAAAAAAATAAGGTGCATGGACCAAGGATTGAACCTTGGACCTCTTGTACAACCATGTATGCTCTAACCAACTCACCTAGCAAGGGAATGTTATGAGGGAATGAAGTGGATATTGGTTAAGGCTTAGAAGAAGATGAAGGGTCATGGAGAGACTCTTCATTTACCTCCTTAATGGGTTATAAAGAGGGGGGTTTGGGAGTTACCTCTTCCTTCCATCACTTGGCATTTTCTTCCTCCTCCTTCCCTCATCCTAGCCGAACACCAAAGGAAGAGTTTCCCTTGGAAAAACTTCACAAGAAGGTCTCATCTCCAAGATCTAAGGGTTTTCCAAGGATACAAGGACAAGGGGGTTCAAGGGTCCAAAGATCTTACCATTTCCTTCTCTTTTAAGGTTTAGAAATCAAGATCAACCATGGTAAGACTCCCTCACCTATGGTATAATAGTTCCTTATGTTTTAGCATGATTTATTGGTTGGTTTTTGGGATTTGATGTTAAAAGAAACAAGAAAAGCAAACCAAGAACCCTAGGATCTCCTATGGGTTTCGGCCACTAGAAGTGTAGGGTCAAAGATGATACTAAAAATCTTTATAATGTTGTTTAATGTTCCCTTATGATGTTTAGAGATTAAATATAATTTTTGGGAATTTTTGGGATACCCTAGAATACCCTAGGATTTCGGCCAACATCAAGAACCCATGTGTAGGGTTGGGTTTAAAACCTCAAGTATGTGTTTTATGTATTAACATGATATAAGGGAGATGGAAGGTGTTTATGTGAATGTTTCACATGGCCTAGAGACCCTATAGGTTTTGGCCAAGTATCCTAATAGGGTGGAAAGTTAGGACTTATTTCAAGTAAGGGCCCCAATGGCCCTATGGTAAGGTATGGTTGGTATTTAACAATTGATTTGGGGGTTTTAATGGAATTTTTCCATACCCCCATGGCCTTGAAGTTTCGGCCAAGAGTAAGTTTAGGGCTAAAGGATTAGGGTTGGCCTTAAGTATGGAATCAAAGGGTTCCTATGGCCTAGTATATGTGTATGAGATGTTGTTTGGTAAGTTATGTGAATGTTCATGGACCCAGGGTTCCTTGGGGACTTTCGGCCAAGGACATAACCTAGGGCTAGGGTTGGGTTAAACCTACCAAGATGCTTGTGTATAGGTTACTAAGAGGTATGTTTAAGTAAGATGGAAGAATTTTTATGTTAACCAAACCATTATTTTATATGTCATGAATTATATGATTAGGTCATAAATGTTTAAGACATGTGCCATGATCTATGAATGATATGTATGTATGTCATGTTTTATGAATAATATGTATGTATGCCATGTCTTATGAATGATATGTAGGTATGCCATATTTATGAATAAATTGTATGTATGCCATGTTTTATGAATGATGTGTACATATGCCATGTTTAAGAATGAAAATGATGAATGAAGTTAAAGTTCATGCCTTCAAGGCATAACGATGATGTTAAGTATGATGAAAGTATGATGAATGAATGAATAAGCTATGAATGATTATGAATGAAGAAGCATGTGAAAGCATTTATTTTATTTTATGGGCTTGTACCGGACCTAAGTAAGGTCCACGGTTATGGACTACCGATGAAGCTGTCCACGGTTCGGGACTACCGATGAAGCTGTCCTTACGGTTCGGGACTACCGATGAAGCTGTTCTTACCCTAGTAGGTCGAGATTAGCTACCTCGTATTTACTTAGGGATGCGCGCATATGATGAATGAATGTGGTACAAGCCAGGGTCCAATGAATGTTATGATTATGTTAAAGTATTTAAAAGCATGTTTTTAAAGATTAAGCATCCTTATATATATATATATATATATATATGCAATTTTCACATGCATCCATCCATGTTATGCATTATACTTATGATAAGAATATTATGCAAAGTAAGTTTATACAAGGTATGTTTATGCAAATGATTTTATGTATGTTTATGCTAATATAAGATGCCATGATTTAATTGTGTTTATGCTAAGTTAGAATGCCATGATTTATTTATGTTTATGCTAAGTTAAAATGCCATGATTTTATTTATGTTTATGCTAGTTTAGGATGCCATGATTTATTTATGTTTATGCTAGTTTAGGATGCCATGATTTATTTATGTCTATGCTAGTTAGGATGCCATGATTTATTTATGTTGATGCTAGTTTAGGATGCCATGATTTATTTATGTCTATGCTAGTTTAGGATGCCATGATTTATTTATGTTTATGCTAAGTTAAAATGCCATGATTTTATTTATGTTTATGCTAGTTTAGGATGCCATGATTTATTTATGTTTATGCTAGTTTAGGATGCCATGATGTAATTATGTTTATGCTAAGTTAGGATGCCATGATTTTATTTATGTTCATGCTAGTAATGATGCCATGATTTAATTACGTTGTGCTAAGTTAGGATGCCATGATTTTATTTAGGTTCATGCTAAGAATGTTTATGAGGTTATGTTTATTATGTCTATGTCTATGCCAAGTATTATGCCATGCTATGAATGTTTACGATGTTCATGTCTATGCCAAGTATTATGTCATGCCATGGATGTTTTTATGGTTATGTTTATGCCATGCTACGAATGTGATTAAGATATGTTCATGCCATGACGAATGTATGCTAAGTGATGAAAAGGGTTATGTTCTAAGTAAAGCACTAAGTATGTTAATGTCTTATGTGCTCATGATTAGATGATGAATGGTTTTAGTGAGTAGGAAAGAGTCTTACTAAGCCTGTGTGCTTATAGTCTTATTTTCCTTATACTGCAGATCATGCAAGGGGACAGTAAGGAAGCAGCAGGAGGGCATTACAGCATGTGTGTGATAGTGACTTGGCCAAGGAGCAATATGTTTACTCGTCTTATGACAGAACTTTACCTTTACTATTATGGGCTTGAATGTGACTCTATGACATGATGCTAAGTATGACATGATGCTAGATATGACATGATGCCAAGTATGACATGATATGATGCTAAGTATAAAGTTAATATGTCAAGTTCCCATATTATGATGTTAGGAAGGGTAGTAAGTGCATGTAGGTGTAAGTTAAAGGTTTCCGCTGCATTATGATGTCTACATGCCCTAAGTATGTTAACGTAACGCCGCTTTATGAAAAAAAAAGCGGGCGTTACAGTTTGATTGTTTACTTAATTTCTGTAATTTACTATGTTTAGATTTAGGACTGGTTAGTTTAAGGACTAAACCAACTTAACTAAAATTTGACAACATAGTATTGGGTGGCGGTGAGATGATAGTACGTTAGGGAAGCCAATTCTAATAAGGTCAAGTATACTCTACTTGGTCTCTTTAGACTGGTGAAACTAGCCGAAGCTACCGATCCAAGACCCAAACTAGTTAGACCAGAATTTTTTAAAGATTAATTTTGAAAATGAAATTTCATTAAAAGGCTTTGTCAAGGAAAGGGTTGATGATCCAATAAGGCTACGGCCAAAGAAGGCCTAGTGCCTCGCTAAGACCTGGAAGCCAATTTTTGAAATTTAAATTCAAATTATTCTTTGTCAAATTCGAATCTAACACAAATTTTCAGTTAGTTATAGATTCAAACATTCTTTTCAAAATAAAGTTAATTGTTTTCAAATTTAATTCAAGTTTTTCAAAATAAATCATAAAATTTCAAAATAACTTTACCCACCAAAACCTGTCTCACAAAACCTGTAAGGCTAAAGTGATTGCTAACCCTAGATTGGGTGAGACAGTAAGATCAAACTCAATTGAAATTCCTTTAATACTAATATTGTGGTTTAATCCTGTAGTTTAGAAAGAAGTCAAACCATGGTCAACATAGTCAAACTATGGTCAACATAGTCAAACCATGGTCAAAGCAGTCAATACATAGTCAAAACAGTCAAATCACTTCAAACCATGGTCAAACCAATTAAACCATAGTTAAATGATCACAAGACATCAAAAATTGTCACTACCTACATAATCCGGGCACCCGTGACTCCTTGGGCGCCCCTTCCCATGACTTTCTCTTCTCTCAAGGCAAACACTGCCTTTACCTCTTGACCAGGGCGCCCCGAACCTTGCGGGTGCCCCCAGTATCAGTCAAAGCAGCAAAGATGTAAAATCCAGCCTGACCGGGGCGCCTGGGCCATTGCGGGCGCCCCCGACCAGCCTTAAGTCACTGCCAAAGGCAGTAGACTACTGTCCCGGGCGCCCGGAAGCTCCCGGGCGCCCTGGCTAAAGCTTTATAAAAAGTCACCCGAACCCCCTCTTCTTGCCACACCAAAAACCATCCTCTCTCCAACCTCTTTCTTTCCAAGGCGACCAAGTGACCTTGTTGCTTCCTCAATCTCAACCATGCCTCCCCGGTATGATTTCTTTTATGCATTTAGAATTATTTTCTTAATTCCTTTCATATAAATGCATGTTTCATAACTTAGAAAACGCCGAGCAAACCAAGCGAATCCCGGTACCGAACCGAGTCCCGACCCTAGATTCATTCCCAACTTTAGAACATTGTAATAAGTTTGCTCGAACAACCTATAAGCCTATCAAAACTAGCTATCTCAATAGATATTTCTTCACCCAATCTTGTCCTTTAGCCATGAATGTTATAAACTTTTATCAACTAGACAATCTAGTATTCTGCACTCATTCAATTAACACATTTTTATGTGCAGAATTCTATAATAACATAGTTAGACAGAACGATCTCATGTTTGTCACTACTGTTCAAGGGATACCCTTGACAATCACTCCTTCTCTGCTAAATCGATTTCTTGGACTACGACCCTCCCAGTCCACCTTTTGTTGCTATCCTCCTAGGGATCCTTCATTTGATGCTCCCTACTCTCACATTACTCTAGATACCCTACACTCCTACTTCTATACACATGTTAGAAACCCCCTGGCCAGACGATTTCAGTCCGTTGACCTTCAGGTCCAGGACTACGCCCTGTACAGAGTTCTGGTCCACTAGGGATGTCATGACCATGCGACCTTTTCATACCTTCCTTCTGTATGCCCTGATCCATCATCTTGACATCGACATTGGACTACATATGTTTCATACAATTTTGTATGCGTCCAGTGTCACCACACAGGGGCGAGTACGCACCCCCTATTGTCACATCATCACTTCCATCCTTCATCATCACGGTCGTAACATCACTGATGGTGAAATAACCGCGATGACAGACTTCGATGAGATAGAGTTTAGGAACTTCTCCTTAGCTGGTATAGAGGTATCGGGCACCGGGGTTATGACGTGGAGACGACAGCGAGCTGGAGCTCAGATCGACTCAGACGAGGAGGTAGACGTTGACGTTGCAGATCTCGCAGCAGAGATGCGGGACCATATAGACCAGCCTCCTCCACTGACCGTCGACCAGCAGTTCGCATAGATGCGGACGGAGATCCACAGTCTCCGAGAGGAGGCCGAGGCCTACCACTTCGAGCAGATGGATGCTCGTAGAGCCGATCGAGAGGTGGCCAATGCACGATATAGTGAGATGATGTCACTACTCAGAGCATGGCAGCCTGGCTCATCTGACTACCCTGGCCCTTCTTCATAGTTAGACTATTTCAGCATTGTACTAGTAACTAAAGCTTGACTCATGTTTGACTCTACTGGACCTCTGTTTGACTAGTTAACTTATGAGTTTGACCAGTTGTTTAATCTTAAGTATCTGATCTTGATTATGCTTGGTAGAATAGGCTTACTCTACTTGTTGGTTTTTCTTACTACATTTTAAATCAATTTCTAAAGTAGTTTTTAACTGCTTTCAAAATCAGCTCTTACTTAGTTTTGAAAAGTTTTAAAAATAAATTTTTTCGACCTAGTTTTATTTTAAAAACTACCCCTTCAAAACTAGGACTTTTTCGTAAATGGACTTAGCCTAGGCCCTAACCCTAGAACTGCATGCACCTATAGATTTAGAAGCCAGCATCTCACAAGCACCTTAGGGTACTTTTGATTGATAACCTAGAATGGGTTGAGATACTTAGGTCTTTGCCTTAATTCAAGATGTAGATCAGTGCATCTGCAGTAATTGGGGCACTAAATACAACTTACACAGTAATCAAGTTAAGTGTCAAGTTTAGAAACTCTAACTTGAATAGAACACTTAACTCGACTAACCCTAACAAAAACTACTATTTATAACAGTTAGTAAGTAGCTAATTGGGTTAGACAGGACCCTAAAAGAGATAATTAAAACTGATTTGGTTTAGGTCAAATTCTGAATTGGTTCAGTACAGCAAATTATGCAGTTTATTTTTTCTTCTACTATGCAATTTTTTTTGCTATATAACTTTATTTTTGATATATGGCAAAGGGGGAGAGATAGGAAAGGAGAGACTTTAAAATTTTTTTTTCTAAATCCAAAAGTTCAAACTCTATCATTTATTCAAAAAGTACTTAAACTTAAGCTTTTAAAATTTTCTAAGTACTTAAAACTTAAAGCTTTCAAAATTTTCTAAGTACTTAAAACTTAAACTTTCAAAATTTTCTAAGTACTTAAAACTTAAAGCTTTCAAAATCCTCTAAGTACTTATAACTCAAGTTTTGCTAAGTAACTCAACTATGGTCCTGAGAACTTAAAACTTCAGAAAGATGATTTTGTTCTACTGACTTGAAATTTTTTCAAAAAGGCACAACCAAATTTTTCTCTAAAGGTTCTGTTGAAAATTATTCTAAGTGGTTGAAAAATTAATTCCATCGTTAGACTTAGAATCTTTTCAAACCCCATGAACATTTGGAAAACCTAGGGGGAGATCCTTCCAGGGGGAGGAAACAAATTTTTAACTGTTTTGATTAACTTAACTTTTTGAACCGGGTTGCCATAAATCAAAAAGGGGAAGATTGTTGGTGCAGACATCACCAAAGTCGAACCTGTGTTTTGATAATGGCAAAAGGGTTCAAAAGTTAAGATATTATGTTGATCTAATATGTTCACTAAGATTACAGGAAAAGAAGTCCTAGGTACACCGGGCACGAAGTCCTGGTCGAGGACTGGGCACGAAGCCCTGGCAAGGAGCTGGGCACCGAAGACCTGCTAGGAAGGTGGGCACGAAGTCCTAGTCGAGGACTGGGCACGAAGCCCTGGCAAGGAGCTGGGCACCGAAGACCTGCTCGGAAGGTGGGCACGAAGACCTACTCCGAAGGTGGGCACGAAGACCTGGTCAGGTGTATCGGGTAAAAGACCAACCGGAGGAGCTGGTTAACAAAAGGTAAACTCTCCTGAGAGGAGTAGGTGAGGACGCGTTCCCCGTCGAGGGAACAGTAGGCGTCGGCTCGACCTAGGGCTCTATTTTGGAGACCCAAAGTCAAAACCAAGACAGCTAAGGCTGTATAAAACTAACATATTATTGCTCTATGGTATTTTGGACTAACCCTGGATGCAGGACAGAAGGAACGAGCGTCTGTATCTCAAAGAGCCTCAAAGGAGTGAGGCAGAAGCTGAGTAGGGCGCCCGGAGTGTCCCGGGCGCCCCCAAGGTGAATACAAAAGAAGTGGATCAAATGTACGCTTCGGCAGCTAACTGGGCGGGGCGCCCTCGTGCTCCCGGGCGCCCCGGATTGTCCGGGCGCCCCGAGCTCAAGCTAGCGAAGTGGATAAGATGCAAGCCAGCGAGAAGCCAATGGATAAGAGTCAACCCGGGCACCCCCAGCGTCCCGGGCGCCCCCGTTAAAGGTTGATCCCGAGTTTGAAGGGATCAGAGCTGACTGAGAGGAGCTCGGATCAGATGACACATGGGGGGCGCCCCTAACGTTCCGGGCATCCCCAGGGGCTATAAAAAGGCCCTCGACCCCAATGCTTCCGACAATAATTCTTTTCAACGCATTCACGCTCTTCTACTCCCGTGCTCTGCTCCGAAACCTCCCAACTCGAGATACAAGCACCGACGACGTCCCGCTGCTCCAAAAACATAATCTACACCGGACGTCGGTAACGAAGAGCTACTTTTAGTTTACTGTACTGATTTTGTAATACATCTTGTAAACTGGTTTTGCGCACATATAGAATTGCCCGCAGTAAACGATCAACGACCGTGGGCCTTGGAGTAGGAGCCGACCGCGACTCCGAACCAAGTAAAAGATCTTGTGTTCGCATTGATTGTTTATTTCTTCCGCTGCGTAATTTCTCTAACTCTAATCCGAACGTTTAATGATATTCACCCCCCCTCTATCGTTCTCTCGATCCAACAGAATTTTCCTGCCCTAGGACCCCCAACAAAATGACCTAGTTGAAAGACGAAACAGAACCCTCCAAGAAGCAGCTAGGATCATGCTTAATGAATATAACTTAGCTAACCATTTTTGGGCAGAAGTAGTTAGCACTGCCTGCTATATTCAATATAGGGTCCTAATAAATAAAATACATAATAAGTCCCCCTACGAAATATATTATTATAAACCTCCCAACCTACATTATCTAAGGGTCTTTGCCCGTAAAGTCCACATCTTAAATACAAAAGACTATTAAGTAAATTCCAATCCAAGTCTACCCTTGGTATATTTTTAGGGTACTTAATCACAAGTCGGGCCTACAGAGTTTATAACAAGAAAACTCTAAGATTGAAGAAACTACTAATTTAATATTTGATGAAGAAAACCAATCTAACTCAACCAATCAATCAACTCAAATCAACCCAACTTAACTAATCCCAAAGATGATGAGCCTAGACAGACCAAATTGCTAACTCACCAATTGAATCAATTTCTGAATCAGTCATAGACCGACTTACTGAATCAGTTCCTGAACTAAATTTAATGTTACCTACTAAACTGGTCCCTGAATCAACCCAAAGTTTACCAAATGGACCTGAGGTGAACCAAATTCTAGAAGCCTTAAGAAACCCAAACTAAATCACCCAACTGACCAAATTATGGGTGATCCAACCTTAGAGGTCAGAACAAGGTCCTCCTATAGAAACATAAGTCAGGTTGCACTTATTTCAAAGATTGAACCTAAGACCATAGAAGAGGCCTTACTTGACCCAGACTGGATCATTGCAATGTAGGAGGAACTAGCCCAATTTGATAGAAATCAAGTCTGAGACTTAGTACCTAAACTTGAAGGAAAATCCATTATAGACACCAAGTGGGTGTTTAGGAATAAGTTGAATGACCAAGGTGAAATAATAAGAAACAAAGCCCGCTTAGTGGCTAAATATTTTAGTCAAGTTGAGGGGTTAGACTATGATGAAACTTATACCCTTGTAGCTACACTTGAGTCAATTAGAATGTTACTAGCTTTTGCAGCTTATAGAGGATTCAAATTATATCAAATGGATGTTAAGTCTGTCTTCCTGAATGGATTTATAAAAGAGGAAGTCTATGTAGGAAAACCCCAGGTTTTGAAGATTTAGACTATCCTAACCATGTATTCAAACTTAGAAAAGCTCTTTATGGTTTAAAACAAGCACTCAGGGCTTGGTATGAAAGACTATCAACTTACCTAATTTCTAAGGGTTTTAACCAAGGCCAAATTGCCTCAACCTTATTTGTTAAGACCTTAAAAAAAGACATCTTTATAGCCTAAATTTATGTAAATGACATAATCTTTGGATCAACTAATACTAATTTCTTAAAAGAATTTATTAAAATTATGAAAAGTGAATTTGAAATGAGTTTAGTAGGTGAACTGACCTTCTTTTTACGACTCCAAATTAGACAAACCATGGATGAAAATTATGTTCACCAATCAAAATATGCAAAAGAATTGATTAAGAAATTCAAAAGACTTAAGTACTCCTATGGCCACAAATGCTAAAATAGATAATGACCCTGGAGGTAACCCAATTAATTTAAGATATTATAGAAGTTCTATAGGAAGCTTACTTTACCTAACTGCTAGTAGACCTGATATCCTTTTTGCAGTAGGTATTTGTGCTAGGTACCAAACTTGTGCTAAGGAGTCCCACTTAACTGCAGTTAAAAGAATCCTTAGATATATTAATGACACCCTAAATGTAGGTATTTGGTACCCTAGGACTTCCAGTTTTGAATTATTAGAATTCTCTGACAAGGACTATGCAAGCTATAAACTAGATAGAAAAGTACAAGTGGAGTTGTCAATTGCTGGGTCAGAGTCTAGTTAGTTGGTGCAGTAGAAAGTAACATTGTGTTGCCTTATCTACAACTGAAGCATAGTAGGGAAATGTGTAGCTCAACTCTTATGGATGATGCATACTCTTAAGATTTTAACCTAGACTATACTCAAACTAAGGTCTTTATTGATAATATCAGTTCAATAAACCTTACTAAAAACCCAAACCACCATTCTAGGACTAAACATATAGAAGTGAAACATTACTTTGTCAGGGACCACGTAGCTAGGGGTAAAATTATCCTTCAACATGTAGAGTACAAATCTAACCTAGCAGACATTTTCACTAACCTTTACCTGAGTCCGAGTTCAGTTCATTAAGAAGGCAGTTGGTATGTGCTTAGTAGAGTAGGATTTCAAATATTTGATTTTGATTTGAATTCAAACGTCAAAACTTTTATCTATTTCTAAAATTTTGAGTCTGATTCTGACTTGAAAAATGGTTTCAAAAATTTTATCTCAAATTTCAAAATTTTGTTTTCAAAATTTATTGTATTGTTTTTTCATTACTTAGTTTTATTTTAACATTAAAACTACCCCTTCAAAATTAGGGTCTTTCTTCGACATGGACCTAGCTTAGTTTAACGCTAGTCTGCATGCTCCTATATACATAGAAGCCAGCATCTCACAAACACATTAGGATTAACTTGTTTGACAACCTAGATTGGGTTGAGATGCTTAGGACTAGCCTAGACTTAGACATTTTTTTTTGCTTAAAATTACTCGCTCTAATACACTTAATTTTTTTTATAATTTAGTCATTTTTTTGCTCTTACCCTTATATTACATACATAATTTTGATATATGGCAAAGGGAGAGAGAAAGAAAAGAGTTCAAAGTTGTTAGAAAAATTTAAGTTTTTCAAAATATTGTCAAAAAAAGTTTTTCAATGTTTAGGATTTTTCAAAATTAATTTTTCTTTTTCAAAGTTTTTTAAACTAGAAAGAAAAGTTCAAAATGGTTAGAAAAATTTAGTTCTTGAAAAGCACTCAGTTTTTCGAAACGAATATTCTAATAAGTTTTTTCAGCTTTCAAAAGTCAACTTAGTCTCTAAAATTTTTCTCACTTAAATAAGACTAAGTCTATTTTTGGAAATATATTCTCCTCTATAAACACAGCTATTAACTGATCTAGGGGGAGATAACTAGTTAAGGGGGTGAGCCTAAAAGAAAATTCATTTCCCTGTTAAAACTTATTTTTAGCTTAACTTTGAACTGGGTTGCCATAATCAAAAAGAGGAAGATTGTTGGTGTCGGAAGTACTAGATAGAACTTTGTATTGATAAATGGCAAAGGGTTCAAGTTAAGCTAGTATATTGTATTAATGGATTTGTGGAGATTGCAGGAAAGTCCTAAGTAAGCTAGGCAAGAAGTCTTGACCTGCAGGGTTGAGCATGAAGTCCTGGTCGGGGATCGGGCAACGAAGACTTGGCGAGTGAAGCCGAGCAAGAAGACTTGGCCTAGGAGACTGAGCGGAAGACTTTGCCTAGTGGGGATCGTGGACAGAAGTCAAGATGGGTCAAGGTCGAATGTCGTCGAGTTCCGGGTTCTCGGAGGCTGAGTAAAAGTCCAACCGGAGGTTTCGGGTGGCAACAGGTAAACTCTCCTGAGAGGAGTAGGTGACGATGCGTTCCCCGGTGAGGGAACAGTAAGCGTCGGTCCGACCTAGGGTTTCGGATAAAACCTGAAAGTCAAGATCAAGACTGCACTGACTGTGATTCATACATGCTTCATTTATATATATTATTGGATGTATGGAACTAACCCATGTTGCAGCTGAAAAAGCTAAAGCAGCATGACTGGGGCGCTTGAATGGGACTCAGGCGCCTGAAAGTTGGCAGATGGAGGCTAAGCTAGAGCAACGGTCAAACTGATGTGGCAAGTGCTGAGTAGAGGACCCACATCAGCACTCAGGCGCGTGACCAGGATAGAGTTTAACTGCGCAGTAGATAATGTTTCTGCCCAATCCGCTACGACTAGGGCATCTGAAAGGCCATTCAGGCGCCTGAGTAACTACTATAAAAAGGGGTCGAGTGTAGCAGTCCAAAACAACAATTCAATCACTGCGATCACTTTCTTCTTCTGTGTGTTGCGCGACTAAAGTTCAAACAATTCCAAAACGTCGTCTGACTCTCCGAATGAAGACCTATTCTCACTCCAGGAGTCGGTTTATTGTTCATTTCTTATTGCACACTTCAGTTTGTAAATTATAAACATTCTTGCGATTTTTAGTGATGCCCAAAGTAGATCAAGGATTATGGGCCTTGTAGTAGGAGCTAGTCAAGACTCTGAAGCAAGTAAAACCAACTCGAGTTAGCGATCTTGATTTGTTGTTTATTTTGCTACTCTATCTCTCTAACTCCTACGCTTATTCTCAAAGCTTCCACTATATGCTTTATCGCATAGTAATTTAAGTGTTAAATCTGAAGTATTTGCGAAGCGATATTCACCCCCCTCTATCACTCAATCTTGATCCTACACCTTGATGTTTGAGGGTCAAAACCTAGCAAAGTTAGTGTGCCCGCCCTCCCCACGATCTAGCCACAACTTTCGAGCTAATAGCTATCGTGATTACCTCCTCCATGTTGGTCCTGGGACGGGTTGGCGGGGGCATTGAAGGCGAGCGAATCACCTTTTGCCACCTCTGAGTCATCTCTTTGATTATTCCCTCAGGACAAGCAATTGGATAGTAGATGGGGTGTTGCCATCATGAGTTTTGGGAATCAATTCCTGGCTAGTAGTTAGGTTCCTGCGCTCCATCATGTACTGGTCACTGCCTAGGTCAAGCAGCCACCCCTGATTTACCTCTCTTTACAATAACCTGAGGATGACATGTGAGAGATATTTGGTGTGAGCGTTATCATCTTTGCCATCATGATAATTAATGTAAAGAGATAAATCAACTACAAATGAGAATTCAAATCAAATCATAGTCAAACTATAGTTAAAGATTCAAATCAAATAAAGTAAACTGCAAGTCAAAATAATAAAATCTGTTATAAGTTCAATAATAAATGACTATAAATAATAAATAGCTATAAGTCCAATAATATCTAACTACAACTTCGAAAATAATTTAAGATGGATCGGTCTGATCAAAAAGTGGGGTCTATTGGCTTGTAGTCTATTGGCATGGACCGGTCTGATCGCATGCATCTGGTTATCTATAGGTTGAAAAACATGAGTTCTCGAGTTGAGTCACTTGATGCTCTAAAGTCAAAGATAATAGAGGTGTTGGTTGTTAGGACACAGCTACAGCAAGGGGGTAAATGATTTCGATCACTTCGTCGATGATTTGTCACAAAGAAAACCACAAGCAATCATAACACCTTCTTCTTTACTTGGTATCCACCATCTTGAGGTGACTAATCCAAGGGTCTACTCTTCTTCACTCTCACATCCACTAAGAATGATCTACTTCTTGGAGGCGGAAAAGTCTCATACAAGCTCACAAGAAGAAAACACAACAAGAACAAGCAAATAGAAATAAAATCTTACAAGATTTACAACAATGACTTCATTTACATTTCTTAATTTCTTCTAGCTTGGAATCTCCTTTAGATCCTTGGAAATGCAGCAATAGTATGCTCCAAGAAATCACAAAAAAAGGTGATGGAAGGAGAGGAAGAACTACCGCTTCAACCCAAGTGAAAACCCAATATACCCACGACCTCGGGTTCCTTAATCGATTATTCAATCAATTACCATGTCAGATCCAATCGTTCAATGTCTATTTTTCAAAGCTTAATCGATTACCTAATCGATTAAGAAGGTCTGAATCGATTGCCCAATCGATTCAACATCTTTTTGTGCTCTAGCGCAATTCAGCAACCACCTGATCGATTGGCCAGCCCTTAATCGATCATCCAATTGATTAAGAGGGCTTCTGTTCTCGCGATAAAACCTCATCAATCAATCACCTGATTGATTAGTGGTGCCCTTAATTGATCATCTAATCGATTATGGGTCATTCTGTTGTTGGTGCCGAAAGCACCAAAGTCAAACCTATGTTTTGATAATGGCAAAGGATTCAGAAGTTAAGGATGTGTTATGATCTAACAATGCTAATCAAGTGTGCAGGTAAAGTCCTAGGTACACAAGGCACTAAGTCTTGGCCGCGGGCTGGGCAACATAGTCCTGACGTAAGGTTGGGCACTAAGACCTGGTGAGTGAAGCTGGGCACTAAGACCTGGTCGGGGACTGGCCACTGAAGACCTTGTGAGTGAAGCTGGGTACGAAGACCTGGTGAGTGAAGCTGGGCACTAAGACCTGGTGAGTGAAGCTGGGCAAAAGTCCAACCGGAGGAGCCGGTTGGCAAACAGGTAAATTCTCCCGAGAGGAGTAGGTGAGGACGTGTTTCCCGTAGGAGGGAACATTAGGCGTTGGTTCGACCTAGGGTTCAATTTGGGAAGCCCAAAGTCAGAACCAAGACAGCTCAGGCTATAAAACATGGTTTAATCTTATCATTTATATGCTTCTTGTGTTTTGGAACTAACCCTGATTGCAGGAACGAAGGAATGAAGGTTTCTGCATTCAGGCGCCTCAATGGAGTGAGGCGCCTCACTGGGCTAGGCGCCTATGTTGAGACAGACGCCCCAGCCAAAGAGGGATTCCAGCCATTCGAAGCAAACTGCCACGCAAGTCTCAGACCAAGTCATTGAGGTGCCTGTGTTAACACAGGCGCCCCAGTTAACTCAGGCGCCCTAGTGAAGGGGATAAGCGCTGGCCAAGTCTGTGGATTGAGGTTCGCGCAGAGGAGGCCACGTGTCAGGCGCCCCCTTCAACACAGGCGCCCCTGTTAACACTATATAAAGGGGTTCACCCCCAAGGCTTCACAATTAATTGCTTCCGACACTTTCGCTCAAGCGCTACACTCCGACAAGCTCCGTACTCGCGACTTAAGTGCCAACGACGACCCGCTGCTCCGAACTTCCAACTTCTCCGGTCATCGATAAAAGTTAAAGTTTTAAAGTGTTGTAATTCTTTTTAAATTCTATATTTGTACTCAATTTGTAATCACTTTCACGAAAATATAGAATTGCCCATCGTAAACGGTCAAGGACCGTGGGCTTTAGAGTAGGAGCCGACTGCGACTCCGAACCAAGTAAAAATAAAAAGTGTTAGCGATTGTTTTTACTTTTTCCGAAAATTTAAAGTGCGCAATTACTCTCTTTATTTCCGAAAATTTAACGATCGATATTCATCCCCCTCTATTGATTCAATCCGATCCCACAAGTAGTATCAGAGCGGGTGGCTCAAACTTGGTGCAACCACCAGTTTGAGAATTTTTTTTCGAATTTTTGAATTTCAAATTTTTTTTCGCTCGAATTTCTCGTTAATCGAGGTTGATGCAACACCACTCGATTTTTTCGTTATTAATATTCTTCCCGCCCTACTAATCCAAGACTCAGTCTTGGAACGAGTTTATTTTTTTCTTTTTCAGTTAAAAAATTTAATGGTCATGCAAGAGGGATACAGCACCGCCAGACCCCCTCTTATCAGTGGAGAAGATTTCTCCTACTGGAAAAACAGGATGGAAGTCCACCTGAAAACTCAGGTGGACATGTGGATCATTATCCAGTCTGGGCTGGAAATTCCTAAAAATGCACAAGGTGTGGTGCAACACTATACCGAGTGGGACGACCCACTAAAGAAGAAGATCGAGGCCGATGCACAAGTGCCCCAAACTTTGCAGTGCGGCCTAACAAAAGAGGAGCTGAATTGTGTAGGACCCTTCAACAACGTGAAGGAGCTCTGGAACAAGCTGATCGAGTTACACGAAGGCACATCCGACACTAGGATCAGCTAAAGAGATCTGTTGCTTAATAGACTCTATACAATAAAAATGCATGACGGAGAGACTGCAGCTCAATTCCATGCCAGGATACAGGAGCTAATGAATGGGCTACACACGATAGGTCACAAGGTTGAAAACCGTGACCTAATAAGGTATACTTTGAATTCATTTCCGAGAAACTCACTGTGGGCGTCTATGGTGGATGCCTACAAGGTTTCTAGGAATCTCTCAGAAATAAAATTAGATGAGTTATTTTCTGAACTAGAACTGCATGAACAGACTAATAATACTTTGGTCAAGAAAGGTATAGCTTTCGTTGCAGGTAAAACTCAAGAAAAAATTCCCAAGAAGAAGCCTCAACCAGCACCCAAGTTCGACTCAGACTCAGAATCAGAAGACAGTAAAGGGGATCGACCTAAATTGGTCCGGCTAGCTCGTGATTACTACAAAGAACTCAAGTACCAAACGAGCAAGAAGAAGTCGAGCCGAAGAAAGGAAGATCCGGTGGAACCGTCAACGAGCTCAAAGAGCAAAAACAACCTCACCTACTACGAATACAACAAAAAGGGGCACTTCAAGTTAGAGTGCCCAACCGAAAGGAAAACAAGAAAAAGGCTCAAGCCACCTGGGACGAGTCATCTTCCAAAGAAGAAGAAGAAGTCCCTCACGCAAACCTGCTCGCCTTGACCACCTCGGAAGACATCGACTACAGATCAGAATCGGAACCAAATGAAGACGTCAACACCGGAAGACTCACAATCTCGGAGAACGGATAAATCACTGTAAGAGGTTACTCAGAATATGAGTTATCTAAATTAATTTCTTATTTGTTCTGAAACTTGGAGAAAGCCAAAATCTGGGTTAAGTCCCTCCAACAGGAAGTAAAACTCCTGAAAGAGGAAGTCAACTCGAGGTCCTTGACCGAGCCAAGTCAAGAAGGAAACTCAACTCAAGTCCAAAAGCTTGAGGAAGAGAATTCCTCCTTGAAAAATCAAGTCAAGGAGCTCAGAGTTGCCTTAGAACGATTTACTTCGGGTTCCAAGGGTCTTGACATGATCCTTAGAAAATAGAAGTCCGTTCTCAATCGACCCGGACTAGGTTATCGAACCAAATCGAGACAACGTTCATATTATTCTGTATTGAACCAACCTAGAACCCAAGTCCAAGCATGGGTCCCCAAGCTGTGTTTAAATAAACAAGCTGGACTAAACCAGTATTGGATCCCCAAGGACAAGATTCACATCTTGCCTAACTCTTATCGAGGCAATAGTCCAGGGGGAGCCAATATAAAAACCATATTTATAGTTAGATAATTTTACTGAATTGCTTGTTTGCGTGTTTATTTTTTAATTTTTAATTATCATGCTTAGATTTAGGACTGGTTAGATTAAGTGTTGGTGCAAGTTGCATCAATAATGTTCTCCTTTATGTGTTTTAATGTTTGACAATGTACTTAAGTCAGTAATATGTTGAACAGACAAAGGGGAGCGAAGGAGAAGTAACCTAAGCCTGAGAAAAGTCCTAGTTAAGCTAGGCATGGAAACCCTAAGACCTAGCGAAGGGCTGCTAGGCTCTGACGAAGGGTTGCCAGAAAGAAAAGACCTAGCGAAGGGCTGCTAGGCACCTGACGAAGGGCTGTCAGGAAAATAAGTCCTAGCGAAGGGCTGCTAGGCACCTGACGAAGGGTTGTCAGGGGAACAAGTCCTAGCGAAGGGCTGCTGGGCACCTGACGAAGGGCTGTCAGGGAAACAAGACCTAGCGAAGGGCTGCTAGGCACCAAGCGAAGGGATGCTTGGTATCCAAGACCTAGCGAAGGGCGGCTAGGCAACAGTCCACCCGAAGGACCGGGCGGCAACCGTCTCCTGAAAGGAGTAGGTGAAAGGCGCTTTCTCGAGGGTAAGAGTTTGCGTCGGTTCGACCTAGGGTTTCGTGCAAATCCGAAGTCTGAACCAAGTCACTAAGGCTAACATTATATGTATCCATGCTTTGTGTATATGAATCTTGCAGGTATCAAGAACCGGAGACAAAGCAGCTAAAACAGGCAAAAAGGCTGCTGGAGGCTCTAACCAGGGCGCCCCCAGCAAGGGGGGCGCCCCCAGGTAGTGCTAAACAGGCAGGAAACGTGTGCATGCAGAACATGTGTCAACCGGGGCGCCCTGATTAGTAGCTGTTTTGCTGTTTCGAAGCCAGAACACAGGATAAGCCTCCACGGGGGCGCCCTGAGCGTCCGGGGCGCCCTGGTCAAAGATCTTATCCCCTACGGCGAGGTAGCCGCAAGGATGAGGTTTGACCGAGTCTTCCAGGGCGCCCCCAGCGACTAGGGCGCCCCCAGGAGTGCTATAAAAGGGGTCTCGACCCCTCTGCTTCAAACACACTTTCTAACTGTGAATCTGATCATTCTGACTGACGACAACACGCTAAAGACGAGGTTCTGCGACCGGGAGGCTCCAGGAGGAAGTGCGCGGCACTTCGGAGGTCCAGATCGGCCGAGCATCATATTTTATGTTTGGTTTGCAATTAATTTACAGTATTCATTTTCTATATTATTGCTTGTAATATTGCACTGTAAGTCGGGTTTCTCCGCCTCCGGAAATTCCGGAAAGGAGACTACTAGTGGACTCAACGCCGAGTACATAGGCCTTGGACGTACTGACCCTGGGGGGTTGGGAACCAAGTAAATAAACCTGCCGTGTCCCTTGCTTTGTTTTTGTTCTATTTATTTTCCGCTGCGCTACTAATATTCTAAGTCCAGAACGAGAGTTTTACGAAGTTTTCCGAAAGGTTTTTGAACGGTCGATATTCACCCCCCCCCTCTATCGACGGCACCGGTCCTACAATTGGTATCAGAGCCGAGCCGCTCTTCACCGGACTAACCGCCGACGGAGCAATGACGCCAGGAGTTGAGGGGGAGCCCAGGGGTGAATCAGGTACTTTTAATTTTAAAATGTCCATTTTTAAATTCCATATTATCTGTTTCACGTGCAGGGAGAGAGGGCACTACAAAAATCAGTGCCCTACTCGTAAGAATCGTTCGTCACCGGCTGCAAAGGAGATACCAGCGCCAGGAGTCCGGAAAAACAAGGATCACGTGCAATGCTTCAAGTGCGAAAAATTCGGACACTACAAAAACAAATGTCCGGCAAAGGTACGAAAAATATATGTTCCAAAAATTTTACAAGATCCTGCACTACTATGTGATAATTCAGTTAATTTTCCTGAAAAATTAAATTTACTGCATAGTAGATTAAATATTTTGCATGATAAATTACAAAATGTGAATACAACTAAAATATCAGAAATTAATTGTTTAATTCAGAATATCAATTCAGAAATTTCTAATATTAATTCTGAAAATATTAATACTGATAAAATTAATTCTGATAATTTATCTGAATTTGATAATTTTTCTGATAAAATTATTTCTGATAATCTTAATTCAGACAAAATTAATCCTAAGGATAATTCGGAATTCAAATTTGAATATCCTAAGGATAAATCCAAATTCAAATTTGAATATCCTAAGGATAAATCCGAATTCAAATTTGAATATCTTAAAGATAAATTCGTAATTAATCCTGAAAATCTTAAACATATTGAAAATATATCTGAGGATAATTCTGAGGATAACTTTGAAGATAAAATTCTCCTAGATAATAATTTAATCATAGATAATATTGAATATTACTATAAAACTTTAACTAGTGGCCCAATTTACTCCACGTACTATGAGAATATTGAAAAATCTAATCTTGAGGAGGATATAGAACTCTCTAAGATAAAGGCCATAATTAATAAAAATTACAAAAATTCAAATAAATCAAAATTATTAGAAAAACTTAAAAAGAAAGATAAAAATGAAGGAGAAATTTTTGAAATAATGAAAATGACGAATTTAAACCCACAATTATTAATTAATCATTATAATTCGAATTAAATCTTAATTTAATCCTAATTATATTCAAATTAAATCTTAATTTAATCCTAATTAAATTCGAATTAAATCTTAATTTAATCCTAATTAACTTCGAATTAAATATTAAAATTAAATCCAAATTAATCACTATAACATTAATTGAATTAATTCAAATAATTCAATTAAATTCGAATTAATTCAAATAATTCAATTAAATTCGAATTAATTCAAATAATTCTATTAAATTCGAATTAATTCAAATAATTCAATTAAATTCGAATTAATTCAAATAATTCAATTAAATTCGAATTAATTCAAATAATTCTATTAAATTCGAATTAATTCAAATAATTCAATTAAATTCGAATTAATTCAAATAATTCAATTAAATTCAAATTAATTCAAATAATTCAATGAAATTCAAATTAATTCAAATAATTCAATTCGAATTAATTCAAATAATTAATTAAATTCAAAATAAATCTTAAATATTAAATATTAATTAAATTCAAATCAAATCTTAATTAATTTTTAATAATTCAAATTCAATTAAATATTAATAATTCAAATTCGAATTAATTAATTCTTAATAATTCAAATTCTAATAAATTAAACATTAAATAATTTAAAATAATTCAAATTAATTAATTAAATCTTAAATAAGTCTAAATAATTCAAATTAATTCAACTTTAATTAATTCAACATCAATTAATTAATCCTTAATCATTATAATCTCCAATTAATCCACTTAAATTCAATTAAATTCAAATTAATTCAATTAATTCACCTTAATTCAAATTAATTCAATAAATTCACTTTAATTCAATTAATTCAAATTAATTCACTTTTCAATTAAATTCAAATTAACTCAACTTTAATTCAATTAAATTCAAATTAACTCAATTTTAATTCAACTAAATCCAATCTTAAATCACTTAAACCTGAACCAAACTAAAACCTTACCCAAACCGCAACAATTAATTCAATAAAATCAAATATGTCAAAGTGGGTTGACATATTCGCAGGTTCACACGATATGTATCAAATCGAGAATTTGATACATTCTTAGAAACAAAAATAAAATGTCTTGAGTTGTTTGACTCATGCATAATTGCCATGCCATGCATTTGCTATTTTCCTTTAAAATATATGACATGTCATTCATATTTAATTTTTATGCATAATTTAGAAAGGTCATAAGAAAAAGATAATTGAAATTTGGCAACATAGTATTGGGAGGAGGTGAGATGATAGTACGTTGGGGAAACCAACTCTAATAAGATCAAGTCTACTTGGTCTCTTTAGACTGGTGAAACCAGCCGAAGCTACCGATCCAAGACCCAAGCTAGTTAGACCAGAAAATGACCTAATTTAATTTGAAAATGAAATTTCATTAAAAGGCTTTGTCAAGGAAAGGGTGGATGATCCCATAAGGCTACGGCCAAAGAAGGCCTAGTGCCTCGCCAAGACTTGGAAGTCAATTTCTGAAATTCAAATTCAAATTATCTTTTGTCAAATTCGAATCTAACACAAATTTCAATTAAATCTTAGATTTAATAGTGGAAAATGATTCAAGCATCTCACAATACACCTATAAGGCAATCATGCTTGTTGTATTGATACATCTAAAATGGGTGAGATGTTAAGGACTAATGAATTGAAAAATATTTTTCAAAATTGTTTTTCAAAATTGTTAGAATATTTTCCTAAAAATATATTTTTCAAAATAGAGCTTTAACATAATAATGTTTTTATGGAATTCATGCTTGTCTGATTGATTATATATATTACATATTTTTCAAAAAGGTATATTGTTTTCAAAAATTGATTGACTCACGCAATTAGACACAAGCCTCTTAGGACAGCACTAAAGTTCCTTAGGGCACTTAGATAGAGTCAAACGACATTGATGCAGGGGGAGTGCTTTTCATATTTTTCAAACTGCACTTTAAAAACATTACTATTATTTGAAAATATCTTTTCGAAAATCATGCTTTAATCGTTATCACTTGTGGCTTTTCGAAAAAAGATTTTACCTATTGCAAATATCAAATGTTTACCTGTTCTGTTGATTCTGATAAACCCTAAAGACACAGAGGAAGGTCCACTTCATAATCTAAAAAGGACTCCTAGGATGTGTCAGATTTAGGGGAAGTCTGAGTCAAATTTTTTCAAGTCTTAAACTATTTTTTATTATTAGAAAATTCCTTTGATTTGAATCAAACCTTAAGACTCAAAGGAAGAGTACTTGTGGTCAACAAGCTTCCCAGGACTGAGTCAAGTTTAGGGGGAGGTCAAATTAAAAGAATTATTCAATTACATGCTTTTAAAATACTAAAAATCTATGTTTTTCAAAATACCACTTGTTAAAATTTGTGTGACTTATGAAATGATTTTGAAATAATAGTTACTTAGGTTGGAAAATTCCCAGGACACTTAGGAAATGTCCTTGTGGTCAACAAGGTTTCCTAGGATAGTGTCAGACTGGAAAATAAACCAAGTTAAGTAAAATATTAGATCTTCAAAATTCACACAGTTTTTCAGCACATACTTTGTGAAATATTATCATTTTTCTTAAAAATTTATAATAATATTTACTTGTTTGAAAACTTTCCAGGACACTTAAGAAATGCCCTTGTGGTCAACAAGGTTTCCTAGGATGGTGTCAGACTGGAAAAGAAACTCAATCAAGTAAAATATTTTCAAAAAAAAAGTACTTATGTCTTTCAAAACCAATATTCTTAATTTTGAAAAAAAAATATTTTCAAATGTATTGTTAAGTACTTAATTTCTCAAAAAATATACTTATATTTTTTCAAAAAGGGATTTAAATAATCTTTTAAAAGTACTTGCACTCCTTACAAATCATCTTTTCAAAGTACTTATATTTTAAACCTAGAGAATTTTTCAAATTTATGCAATTTTTTTAAAAACAAAATTGCACTAAGTATTTTCAAAACAAAAATTTAAAGTTTTTTTATTGTTGATGCAAGTTTTTTTGATGCATGACAAAGGGGGAGAGAGTTCTTAAGTTAGAATTTTTTTCAGTTAGAAAATTTTTTACTCTCCCAAAACCTATACCTTTTAGTTTTTCTATCCCAAGGATAGTAATTTAGCCCCTTAAACCAATCTAACTTAAGTTATTGTCAAACATCAAAAAGGGGGAGATTGTTGGTGCAAGTTGCATCAATGATGTTCTCCTTTATGTGTTTTAATGTTTGACAATGTACTTAAGTCAGTAATATGTTGAACAGACAAAGGAGAGCGAAGGAGAAGTAACCTAAGCCTGAGAAAAGTCCTAGTTAAGCTAGGCATGGAAACCCTAAGACCTAGCGAAGGGCTGCTAGGCTCTGGCGAAGGGTTGCCAGAAAGAAAAGACCTAGCGAAGGGCTGCTAGGCACCTAACGAAGGGCTGTCAGGAAAATAAGTCCTAGCGAAGGGCTGCTAGGCACCTGACGAAGGGTTGTCAGGGGAACAAGTCCTAGCGAAGGGCTGCTGGGCACCTGACGAAGGGCTATCAGGGAAACAAGACCTAGCGAAGGGCTGCTAGGCACCAAGCGAAGGGATGCTTGGTATCCAAGACCTAGCGAAGGGCGGCTAGGCAACAGTCCACCCGAAGGACCGGGCGGCAACCGTCTCCTGAATGGAGTAGGTGAAAGGCGCTTTCTCGGGGGTAAGAGTTTGCGTCGGTTCGACCTAGGGTTTCGTGCAAATCCGAAGTCCGAACCAAGTCACTAAGGCTAACATTATATGTATCCATGCTTTGTGTATATGAATCTTGCAGGTATTAAGAACCGGAGACAAAGCAGCTAAAACAGGCAAAAAGGCTGCTGGAGGCTCTAACCAGGGCGCCCCCAGCAAGGGGGGCGGCCCCAGGTAGTGCTAAACAGGCAGGAAACGTGTGCATGCAGAACAGGTGTCAACCGGGGCGCCCGGAGCGTCCGGGGCGCCCTGATTAGTAGCTGTTTTGCTGTTTCGAAGCCAGAACACAGGATAAGCCTCCACGGGGGCGCCCTGAGCGTCCGGGGCGCCCTGGTCAAAGATCTTATCCCCTACGGCGAGGTAGGCGCAAGGATGAGGTTTGACCGAGTCTTCCGGGGCGCCCCCAGCGACTAGGGCGCCCCCAGGAGTGCTATAAAAGGGGTCTCGACCCCTCTGCTTCAAACACACTTTCTAACTGCGAATCTGATCATTCCGACTGACGACAACACGCTAAAGACGAGGTTCTGTGACCGGGAGGCTCCAGGAGGAAGTGCACGGCACTTCGGAGGTCCAGATCGGCCGAGCATCATATTTTATGTTTGGTTTGCAATTAATTTACAGTATTCATTTTCTATATTATTGCTTGTAATATTGCACTGTAAGTCGGGTTTCTCCGCCTCCGGAAATTTCGGAAAGGAGACTACTAGTGGACTCAACGCCGAGTACATAGGCCTTGGACGTACTGACCCTGGGGGGTTGGGAACCAAGTAAATAAACCTGCCGTGTCCCTTGCTTTGTTTTTGTTCTATTTATTTTCCGCTGCGCTACTAATATTCTAAGTCCAGAACGAGAGTTTTACGAAGTTTTCCGAAAGGTTTTTGAACGGTCGATATTCACCCCCCCTCTATCGACGGCACCGGTCCTACATTAAGGACAAATGATTTACTTGAAATTTGAACAACATAGTATTAGGTGGAGGTGAGATGATAGTACGTTAGGGAAGCCCTTCTAATTAGGTCAAGTATACCCTACTTAGTCTGTTTAGTCTGGTGGAACTAGCCGAAGCAACCGATCCAAGACCTAAACTAGTTAGACCAAAATTTTTCAAGAAGTAATTTGAAAATGAAATTTCGATAAAAGGCTTTGTCAAGGAAAGGGTTGTCGCTCCAATAACGCTATGGCCAAAGAAGGCCTCTGTGTCTCGCCAAGACCTGGAAGCCAATTTTCAAAATTCAAACTCAATTTACTATTTAATAAATTTGAATCTAACACAAATTTCAATTAATCTTAGATCAAAACATATTTTCAAAATCAATAATACTAAACTCAACAATTTTGTTTTCAAAATTAATTCAACATTTTAAAATTAATCGTTTTTCAAAGATTTAAACCTTTTTAAACCTGTCTCACAAAACCCATAAGGTTAACATGTTCAATAACATTAGATATGGGTGAGACAGACTAGGTAGTGAAATTCAATTTAAGCTATCCCTAACTCTAATGGATTCAAATCAATAAATACTTTATGTGTAGGAACAATAAGATTTGGACCAGTGGATGTTGGATAGTGGATGCTCCAGACACATGACTGGAGACAAATTGAAATTCACCAAAATCAAGTTTAAGAACCTAGGCTCAGTAGCATTTGGCAACAATGCTACACTCAAAGTAATTGGGCCAGGTAACATTGAACTTAAATCTGATTTCATTATTAAGAAAGTACTCTTGGTTGAAAATTTTAAGTTCAATTTGCTTAGTATTAGTCAACTCTGTGATACTGGTTACATAGTTACCTTCACCAACTCTGACTGCCTTATTAGAAACCTCCAAGACTCAGAATAATGCTTAAGGGTACTAGGAAAAATAATGTTTACACTATTAATCTACCCTTAGTACCAAAATGCTTTCTGACGCAATTAGAAGAATCTAACCTTTGGCATAGGAGATTAGGTCACACTCATGTCAAGCTAATTTCTAAAATTACTCAACTTGGTTTAATTAAAGGTGTACCTAAAATCAAGAATTTTGAGAACATAATTTGTAACTCATGTAAACAAGGTAAACAAACTAAGTCTACTCACAAACCAAATCAATCAGACTTAACCGAAACCACACTTGAGCTCCTGCACCTTGACCTATTTGATTCACTTGGAGTCAGCTCACTAAGCGGGAATTAGTACTACTTAGTAATTATCGACGATTACTCTAGGTTTACCTGGGTTAGGTTCCTGAAAACTAAAGATGAAACCTTGAACTTATTTATTGACTTATGCAAAATGATTGAAAATCAAAATGATACTAAAATTAAAAGACTTAGGAGTGATCACGGGGGAGAGTTTGAAAATCAAAGATTTGAGGAATTCTACAAACTCAATGGGTATATTCATGAATTTTCCTGTCCTAGAACCCCCCAACAAAATGGGATACTAGAGAGAAAAAATAGGAAGCCGCTAGAACCGTGCTCAATGAATATAACCTAGCTAACCAATTTTGAGCAGAAGCAGTAAGTACGACATGCTGTGTTCAAAATAGAGTCCTAATTAATAAAAGGTACAATAAAACCCCTTATGAACTATATTATCATAGATTGCCTAACCTACACTACCTAAGGGTCTTTGGGTGCAAATTCCATATCTTGAACACTAAGGACTACCTCAGTAAGTTTCAATCTAAGTCAACCCCAGGGATACTCTTAGGATATTCAACAACTAGTAGAGCCTATAGGGTTTATAATAGACAAAACCAAAAAATTGAAGAGACTACTAATTTAATTTTTGATGAAGAAGTTGAACAAAAAGATAATCAAAATTTAAACCAATCAAATCTTGATCAAGAAGACAGTGAACCAATAATTGAATCATCAATTGAACCACTAAATAAACTAATACTTGAACCAACTACTGAGGTATCAACTGAACCAATAACTGAACCAAACCAAGTAGTTGAACCAAACACTGAACGGAATCATCCAGTCGGACCTGAGGCTAAACCTAGTTCTAGAAGGACAAAGAAACCCAGACTCAATCATCCTTTTGATCAAATTATGGGTGATCCAACCTTAGGAGTCAGAACTAGGTCCTTCTATAGAAATCTTAGTCAGATAGCACTCATTTCAAAAATTGAACCTAAGACTATAGAGGAAGCCCTACCTGACCCTGATTGGATTATAGCTATGCAAGAGGAGTTAGCCCAATTTGAAAGAAACCAAGTCTTGGAACTAGTACCTAAACCTGAGGGCAAATCTATTATAGATACTAAGTGGGTTTTTAGAAACAAACTAAATGATCAAGGGGAAATTGTTAGAAATAAAGCCCGCTTAGTAGCTAAAGGGGTTCAATCAGGTTGAAGGATTAGACTATGATGAAACCTATGCCCCAGTAGCCAAACTTGAGTCAATTAGAATGTTGTTAGCCTTTGCAGCCCATAGAGGGTTTAAGCTATGTCAAATGGATGTCAAGTCTACTTTTCTAAATGGGTTTATTAAAGAAGAAGGTTATGTAGGGCAACCCCAGGATTTGAGGACCTAGAAAAACTTGAATATGTTTTTAAACTTAAAAAAGCACTTTATGGGTTAAAACAAGCACCTAGGGCTTAGTATGAACGCCTATCAACCTACTTAATTTTTAAGGAATTTAACCAAGGTCAAATTGACTCCACACTTTTTGTTAAAACCTTAGAAAAAGATATTTTTATTGCACAAATATATGTTGATGATATAATATTTGGATCCTCTAACTCTAATTTTCTAAAAGAATTTGTAAAAATAATGGAAAGTGAATTCGAAATGAGCTTAGTGGGTGAGCTCAACTTTTTCGTAGGGTTACAAATTAAGCAAACTAGAGATGATAATTATGTTCACCAATCCAAATATGCCAAAGAGTTAATAAAGAAATTCAAAATGGACAATTCTAAAAGCTTAAGTACCCCTATGGCTTCTAATGTCAAAATTGATAATGACCCTGAGGGTAAACCTGTAGATCTAAAGTTATACCGAAGCATGATTGGTAGCTTACTGTACTTAACTGCTAGTAGACTTGATATCTTGTTTTCTGTAGGAATGTGTGCTAGATACCAAACTTGTGCTAAGGAATCCCACTTAGCAGCCCTAAAAAGAGTTCTAAGGTACATTAAGGGTACCCTAAATGTAGGGATTTGGTATCCTAGGACTTCCACTTTTGAATTATTAGGATATTCTGACTCTGATTATGTTGGTTGTAAGTTAGATAGAAAGAGTACAAGTGGAAGTTACCAATTATTATTATTGATGCAGTCTGACCCTGATTGTTATTTTGGTGTTGACACCGATTTTAGTTTAGGTTGATGAGATGATTATGATTAAGTCCTGGTCAGGGACTGGGCACGGAATTGTATGAAATCCTAGCTTGGAGAGCTAGGTGTGATAAGTCCTAACTTGGAGGGTTAGGTGTGGAGAGTCCTAGCTTGGAGGGCTAGGTGTGAAAAGTCCTAACTTGGAGGGTTAGGTGTGAAGAGTCCTAGCTTGGAGGGCTAGGTGTGAAAAGTCCTAACTTGGAGGGTTAGGTGTGAAAAGTCCTACCTTGGAGGGCTAGGTGTGAAAAGTCCTAACTCGGAGGGTTAGGTGATGAAACCCTAGCTTGGAGGGCCAGGTCTAGCTTGGAGGGTTAGGTTGGATGAAACCCTGGTTTGGAGGGCCAGGTCCTAGCTTGGAGGGCTAGGTCGGATGAAATCCTGGCTTCGAGGGTCAGGTCCTAGCTTAGAGGGCTAGGTTGAAGTCCTGGTGAGTGAGACTGGGCATGGAGTCTTGGTCCGGTGGACTGAGCACGAGTCAGAGAAGGCTGGGAGCCGGTTCTCTTGACTTGGAGTGGATTTGGCCTTGCCTGGATCGGTCTGGTGACCGATCAGGGAAGTTGGCACGGTGTTCCCTCATGGATCAGTCTGGTGACCGATCCAGCTATGTCTGATCGGTCTGGTGACCGATCAGGGAGCATACAGAAACTTTGGAAAACTTTCTGTTCGGCTCCTGATCGGTCTGGTGACCGATCAGGGAGAGAACATAGAGTTTTGGCTGGCTTATGTTCGACTCCTGATCGGTCTGGTGACCGTTCAGGGAGAGAAGACAGAAACTTGGGTTGGCTTCTGTTTGACTCCTAATCGGTCTGGTGACTGATCTGGAACATTGTTCAGATCGTTCGGGTGAACGATCAAGTGTCGCGGACTCATCCTTATAACCGATTAGGCTGGTGCCTGATCGGTCAGAGAGCTTCCTGATCAGTCTGCAGACCGATCAGGGTACAGCCTGATCGGTCTGGTGACCGATCAGGCCCTTGTGACTGCGGAAGCTGGGAATCCTAGCAAAGCTATGGATCGGTCCGGTGATCGATCCACGATCCCTGGATCGGTCCGGTGACCAATCACTTTAATTCAAACGTGCTATCAGACGCTCTGATCACGTCTAATCACGTCTGCTTTCTCTGCTCTTAACTTCTGATTGTTTGATTCTCTGTTGATTTGCTGCCCTAATGAGCTGCTAAGTTTGCAGTTGACTCAGGGATCATCCAAGGGGAGTCAAACGAAGGCTTCCGCTACAGCAGGTTTGGCTGTTTGCTTCCCAGGTTGTAACGTCCTCTGGCGTGAGCTACAACGGCTGAGGACTGATGTCCTGGGGCTCGACTGGAGGGATTCAGTGAGTCCATAGGAGGTCAGGGGTAGCTGGCTGTTGCAGGTGAGCAGCTGGGAGCTGCTGTAGAGGAGCGTGTGACCTAGCAATGGAAGCAGGATAAGCCGTGGAGTGGAGAAGGAGCTGTAGAGTTCTCCACATCGAAAGTTTTGCTCAATCATCTGTGTGCATTACTGTGAATCACTTGAAGCGATCTCTTGCGAAGTTGTAACCTTGAGTCTGTGGAGGGAGTCGCGAGTGGATCAGCAAGTAAACGAAGAGCTAGGAGCTCTTGCGTTGGTGGCGTTGTGCTGTGCTCGGTGATATGCTCTCTCATTTCTCATCCTTGTGCTTTGCTAGCGATCTGTAAATCTTTCTTGTTGTCTCTGTGCTTAATTTCTGATACATTTGAGGTCATTTGTGTGGAGAGGTTTCTCCACTGAGAAGGAGGATTTGATATTCTGATTTCCGGGGCTTGATTTGCCAACGATCAAGGGATTGCCCACCTCACGGGCACGCCAAGGAGTAGGGGCAAGTTATCCCCAAACCTTGTATATCCTTGCGTTAGAGTTTCTGCTTGTTACTTAATTTCTGCACTTAGTTCCTGCATTTGTTTTGCTTCCGCTATCTAACATCTAAAGTGCAGAGAAAATTTAAAAACTATTAAGTTTCAAGTGTCTGGCTACATTCACCCCCCCCTCTCTAGCCATCCAAATCCCAACAAGTGGTATCAGAGCTTGGGGCTCTGTTCAAGCGGCTTAACAACCGAGAGCTAATAAGGATGGCTGTGAGTGAAGTTTTCAGCACCAGCAGACCACCCTTTCTTGACGGATCTGATTTTTCATATTGGAAGTCAAGAATTGAATTTTATTTGAAGACAAACATGAGCATGTGGTTTTCAGTAAAGGAGGGTTTCTCTCCTTCAAAGGATATTGAGGGAAAAGATCTAGACTTCTCCATGTGGTCGGCTGAGCAAATCAAAAAGGGGGAAGCCAATGCCAAAGCTGTTGTCTCCTTGCAATGTGGGATGAACAAAGAGCAGCTAATCAAGGTTGGCCCATTCACCTCTGCCAATGACCTATGGAACAAACTCCTTGAGCTCCATGAAGTAACTCAAGACACCCGGACTGCCAAGAAAGACCTCCTTCTTAGCCAACTCCAAAACCTCTCCATGGAAGAAAATGAAAAGGTAAGTGAGCTCCATGGAAGATTCAAAGGGATTCTCAATGGTCTACACTCCATCAATGAGAAGGTTGAAAACCGAGATCTTATACGGTATGTTCTCAAAGCTTTCCCTAGGAACACCTTGTGGTCATCCATGGTAGATGCTTACAAGGTTTCCAAGGACTTATCATTTGTTAAGTTAGAGGATTTATTTTGTGAAATGGAACTACATGAGACCTCTAACCAAAGCCCAAAGGAGAAAGGGTTGGCTTTTGTGGCAGGTAACGGAAGAAAGGAGAAGAGCACCCATCACTTTGCATTCATGGCGCTAGAGGACTTGAGAGAAGAAAGTGATAACGAATCAAGGAGCTCCTCAACCGCGCTTTCATCATCTTCGGATGATGAAGAGGTAATCTCTCCCGAGTTGGATAAATGCTATAGAACAATAGCTTGCTTGACAAACATGCTTAAGAAATCTAAGGCCAAAGTTAAATCATTAAGATTAAAGTAGAGGAATTGAAAACCTCTAAGGATGGGGTACTTGATGACTTGCATGCTAAAAACCTTGAGAATGAAAATAAGGACTTGAGGAGCAAAATTGAGGACCTCAAGAATATTCTTGAGAAGTTTTCAAATAGCTCTAAAACATTAGACATGATACTCAATTCACAAAGAGCGGTTTATAACAAGGCCGGTATAGGTTACCGACCTAAGGAACCAACCTTTGTTTCATTAATGTCAAGAACCCAATTTAGATCACAAAATGAGTCTAGGGTTCAAAAAGCTAGAAAGAAATTGACTAAGGCATGGGTGCCAAAGTCACTCATTGTTGATGCATTAGGTCCCAAAATTTGGATACATAAAACCTCTATCTTTAGAATTGTATAGGTATTAGTTGAGGGGGAGCATCTATCAACATGGGTGGTTGATATTTGGTGCTCCAAAACATGGCCATTCCTAGTTAGGGATGTGCTTGTCATTTCCTCCATTTAATGGATACCATATACTACCCATGAGAAATGGACTTTCATTTTGAATTTAAATGATTGGGTGTAAGGAAATGGGAATCACAAACATGTTATAGACACACATTAAACTGATCAAAATTTAGAAATTTGTTCATATCTTGATACTCACTTGATACAAGCATGTTTGGAACTTAATCATATATTGATGCTAATTTGATTCAAGCAAGCCAAAATTTTCTTGTATGCCAATTTTGGTTAAGAACAGCATGTTAACATAGTTTATGATATTTCAAACTTAGTACTCAAGCTCCATGACTTGTTTGTTTTCCCACTGATCATGTTTTGTTTTGATACTCAAGTGCATGCTAAAGAACAAGTGTTTTACATGTAGTGTGTGATGATTCAAGACTTAATACTAAAGGTCTATGATTTAGTTGTTCAAAACCTGATATTTTTCATATACCTAATACTAAGTGGATCATCAAGTTATCAGGACCTAAGTGAAATTTGAATTATCAAGGTTGTTTAGAATAAACATGATCATACTTGGACATTCCAATCAAGGAAACTGGATTGGAGACTTTATTTTGGTACAAACTTGGTTGAACATTGAATGGATGTTTGTGATTGAATTTGACTTCACTTGGGTGGAGCAAATTGATATGTTAAAACCATAAGGACCTTTGATCCCTGTTAAAGATCAATTATAGTCAAGGGAACACCTTCAAGATCGATAATTTTCCATCTGATCGTATTAGAATGCGATAGGGAGTCTGAAGCTGAAATTTCTGATTGTATCAGAAAAATTCCTGGAGCCTGATCGATCACCGGACCGATCAGGAGTAGGTCTGATCCATCCAAGGGACCGATCAAGCAATTTCTCGATTAATCACAGAAATCACTCTGTGTTGGCCTGGATCGGTCCACAGACCGATCTGGCCACTGTGGTGATCGGTCCACAGACCGATCAGGAGGCTCACAGAAAACCTCCCAAACTCTCTGTTCGCTCCCTGATCGATCGGCAGACCGATCAGGGGCTTGCCTGATCGTCACCCGACTAATCAGGACCAAGCCAGACCGATCAGCTAGAGCCTGATCGGTCTAGACGCTCCCAGATCGAACGGTGATCCGTTCGATCGCAATAAATTCCAGTTGGTGGACCGTTCCACCAACCTATTAATTCTTTCTATTCGCTTCATCTTCAACCCTAGGCGCCGAAAAACCTTTCCATCCCCCTCTTCGTGCGCCAGTCACCCTTGTGAAGCAAGCCTCCTATGATCTCTTTGCGCACTACGTCTTTTTCTTCTGTGATCCTTGCACGTTGTGTTCGGAAGAATCTGTGGGTTCTTCTTCTCTTCAAGCGAGCCTCGCTTTTGTTCTACAAGCTGCTATCCAGATCTTCTTCGACTAACCTTCATGGCACCAAAGTAAGCTTGCATTAAGACTATTTCTTTTCGGCTTAGATCATAACTTGTAATGTTTAGCCTAACCATGTTATTTCTTATTGTGTTTTCTTTTTGTGGTGTGACCTTACTCTTACCGTGACCTTCCCATCTTATATCCACATGATCCTATCCTCACTGATAAACCCTACGATCTGTCATGATCAAATTTTTCCTTGTATGATTATCAATCATGTGATTACCGTGACTTTGCCGTGGCTATATGACTTGACTGATTAAACCAAATTGTCCATTTGCCTTGATCATTTTCCTTGCCGTGACCTTACTCTTCATCAAATTGTTGTGTATGCTATGTTTTGATTGATCGACTTCAACCTTGTGTCATGCATTTCATCAACTCACTTGTCATGGTCTTAATCTCCATTCATTCAGTCTGTGGTCATGATCTATTCTAACCCCTTAGGAAATCCTCTAAGGGCAAGGAACCCGTTGAGGGGACCTCGAAGGGCAAAGGCCCTTCTTCTTCCGCGCCCTCTCGAAGGCCTCAGCCTTCGTCTAGTTCTCGGTTCCCGAATGCGGCCTTTGAGCAGGCCTTTCAATCCAGAACTTTCAAACTACTTCCGTGTCGGTCTATTGATCGACCTTTCTTGGTTGAGCATTGTCCTTCTATCATAGAGGTGATTGAGTTTTATAACCTCGATTTCTTTCTCTCCCTCGAATGAACTATCAATTTTGACCTTGTTTCGGAATTCTATAATAACTTGCAGCAACGACCTCAAGGGGGCTTTGATTTCACGACTTGAGTAGCCAAGAGAAATCTTGACTTCTCCTATGACATTTTGGCTGAGTATTTGGGCGGTCGACGATCGCCTAACTTTTATTCCATCTACCCAGAGCTTCCTGACCCTTTATTGGCTCCATTCGAGGACGTCACCCAGACGCCATTTATGAGCACTTCTTCAGACACCCTCGACCTGCTAGCCTTGATGAGTTGGGGCCTGACTTTCCGACCTTTGCGGCCCTCCGTCTTTCCCCTATTGATTACATTCTTTTCAAGATAATCACGAACTGCATCCTGCCAATAACCTCAAAACCCCTAACTGAGATCCAACCGTATCACTGTCTGATGCTTTATGGCATACACCGCCACATGGACTTTGACATTATGGAGAGCATTTTTCAGTCGATCATTTCCTATCGCGAGCCCAATCGTCGCACTGTGTATATGCCGTTCGGTCATGTCATTACTGACTGGCTTATGTCAGTAGGTATTGATGTGACCAAGGGCAGACAGTGCCCATGGTTAGACAGGATTGCCGACTTGGCAGGCGGGCGTTTGCCAAGTCTGGCATCATCATCAGGGATCAGGATCAGGCTTTGATATGGAAGGACGGGCGGGGTCTTGGCGAGCTACCCAAGGGTGCACACTTTCAGGCACCAACAGATGCTGCTGCACATCAGGAGGCGCCCGCCGCAGCTGACTATGACTATGAGCCGGATCCAGACCTACGCTGGCAGATTTCAGAGCTTGATCAGACCATCCAGCATGATCTTCATTTGAGAGAGCTCTGGCGAGAGGAGATCCGGTCTGGGTTTCAGACTTTCGACCGTAGACTGCTGGCGATCGAGTCTGACGTCTCCGGGGTCTGCTCCAGGCAGGAGACATGGCATGAGGAGTGGCGCAGTTAGGTAGCTGGTCATCCATACCAGCCTTCATCTACTGGAGTTGCATCCTCCAGCAGGACTGCCCCGGGGTCCTTCGTACTTGATGATGACACGATTGATGACCCTATGCAGGCTGACCCCTCGGCCGACGATTGATTATGGATGTACTCTGTCTCTGCCGTGACTTGCATTTGACTATTTGATTGCTCTGACTTTATGGTTGTATGCCTATGCTCTGACTATTATGGCTTTGTGCTGTATTCGACTTGACTTTGATGCTGTGTTATGCATCTGACTCTATGACTAATTTCCTTGTATGCTTTGCCATATTATGCTAGTTCATATGATAGATATCTTCATGTATGCCTTACTATGTTATACATTGCTATGCTTATTCTTACTCCATGTTCATATGATACGTATGACTATTTTGCCATGCTTTATATTTGTCGTATGGTTTCATATGCTTTCAAAATTCAATCATACCTTTGTTGTTTTGGGATAACCCCTAGGATTGAGGGGGAGGTTTTATTTTTAAACTTAACAACCGCTCTAGACCCTTTTCAGTGTTTGACAAAGGGGGAGAGTGTGGTTGGTTAAGTTTGAGATAATTACGAGTTTAATTATTGTAGGGGAGGATCCTGATTCCCCTATGAGTGTGAAATTTACAACTATTGATTTCAAATCCCTAAACTTAAAATCGGGTTGTCAAACAACAAAAAGGGGGAGATTGTTGATGCAGTCTGACCCTGATTGTTATTTTGGTGTTGACTGATAACCACCATTTTGTTGATATTTTCAGCTCTAAAATCCATGTTTGATCCACATTTTATATGCTTAAGTTTGCAATTATATTAGGTTTCATGTATTTCCTCTATTTTGGCTTTTAATTCAAATCTTTGTATATTTGGGATATTTTTGGCACTAAATTTGAATATCATTTTGTAGGCTTCAAATGATCATGGACCTAGATCAAATCAGGTCAGACTTGAGTCAGCATTGGATCTAGATCAAAGGGATCAAGCATCGGATTAATAAGAGTCGTCCATTCCATAGAACGGTTAGATCTGAGCTATCGGTCAACTTCTGGTCAATCCGAGTTCAAGATAGAGTCAATCATGACCATAGATCAAGATCTGAAAATTTCAGCAAAATCAGAAGTAATCTGACCGTTGGATCAAGCTCAAGATGTTCTAGACCATCCATTCAAGAAAAAGGAATATCTGGATCATCCGCCACTGATCTAGTTAATCTGAGTTGGGGACAGGTAGATCAGGACCATTGATTGGGATCTGTGGAGTTTGGTTCAGATCTGAAGAGATCCAACCGTTGGATGAAGCCAGATTGATCTCAGCCGTCCGTTGCTTCCATTATCATATGGCTGAACCCAAGGCATTGAGTGAACTCAACTGGCAGGGTCGAACTCATATGGCTTGGCTGAGCTGGACCAGAGCTGGGCTGAAACCTGATCTGGATTAACTGAACCTGGACCGAACAGTGGCTGAACCCGAGCCAAATGCAGCTGAGGCTGGGTCAAGCCAAATGCTGGGCTGAATGACCAAATGATGGACCGAACCCAAGCTGGCTGAACTCAAGTGAAGGACTGAAACTGAGCTGAACCGGCTGAACCCACGCGCAGAAGAGGGATCCACTCGTTTTCTCCGCGAGGACACACAGATTCCGAGGGATCGACTAATCTTCTCCACTCCATCGAAGAGAGGCGACTCGCCCGATCCATCCTCTTCACCTCACCGCCGGCGGCAACTCATCTTCATCGCCGCCGGCCGGTTTTCCACCTCTCCATTTTTCATCGCCGTCGATCGTAAGCTAGGGCCCGGGGTTCGAACCCTAGCTGATCTCCTTCTCTACCGCATCCACCTTCACCGCAGCTTACTCTTGGGTTGAGGGAAGAGGCGATCATCCATTTCACCTTCGGCGATTCACTTCTTTACAGCAATTCCTTCATTTTCGGCAGTAGTTCTTCACAGTAATTTCCCTTCGCATCAGCTTATTTCTTTGCAGCAATTTCTTCACAGTCGTTCTTCAGATCCAGTAGCCGGCAGAGATCCATTTCTTCACAGCATTCATTTCAGCAATTTGATTACAACAATTTCTTCATAGCTCCTTCATCAGATTAGATCCGGCAGCCACATTCCTTCATAGCTTTTCTTCGGCAGATCCTTCACAGCAATTCTTCATGAGATTGGGTTCAGATTATTTGATTAGTTTCAATAATTTGAGTGTTTTGTGTTGCTTGTTGATTGTCGAATGTGGTTGTTGATGTTTGTATCAAGTTTGATCTCTCATATTTCCGAATGGCACGCACTTAGGTCATTTTAAATACTGCCTATAAGTTGTTCGACAAAATGTTTCTATAGTTAGGTTTAATTTCATGTCTCTGGTTTTGCTTAATTCTTGTTTGTCTTGTCTCTTTTAATTACTTTATGTTCTTGTACTTCATTACATGCAATTAAGTTAGGTCAAATTAGATTTCTTTAATGTGTAGGTTTTGTTCCATGTTTAGTTTTGTTGAATGCTTTATTTCAAGTTGTCCTTTTCTTTACTGCAATTGTAGTCAGGTTAAATTAGATTTCCTTACCTGCACTGTCTTTCCGTAATTAGAACTAGATTTCATACCTGCTTTGCTATTTCTTTTCGTAGTCTTAACGTTCAAATCCAAACCCCAATTTAATATCCAAAATCCAAAAGCAATAACATACGATCCTATTGTTTATCATGCATCGACTACATTCGTTGGGAGACGACTCGAGTTACTCTATGCTACATTAGTGTAGAGGAGTTCGATACTTAGATTGTATTTGATACTCGCAGTGCGACACGCGAGTCATACCATTGACACCGATTTTAGTTTAGGTTGATGAGATGATTATGATTAAGTCCTGGTCGGGGGCTGGGCACGGAATTGTATGAAATTCTAGCTTAGAGGGCTAGGTGTGAAAAGTCCTAACTTGGAGGGTTAGGTGTGAAGAGTCCTAGCTTGGAGGGCTAGGTGTGAAAAGTCCTAACTTGGAGGGTTAGGTGTGAAAAGTCCTATCTTGGAGGGCTAGGTGTGAAAAGTCCTAACTCGAAGGGTTAGGTGATGAAACCCTGTCTTGGAGGGCTAGGTCCTAGCTTGGAAGGTTAGGTTGGATGAAACCCTGGCTTGGAGGGCCAGGTCCTAGCTTGGAGGGCTAGGTCGGATGAAATCTTGGCTTCGAGGATCAGATCCTAGCTTGGAGGGCTAGGTTGAAGTCCTGGTGAGTGAGACTGGGCATGGAGTCTTGGTCTGGTGGACTGAGCACGAGTCAGAGAAGGTTGGGAGCCCGTTCTCTTGACTTGGAGTGGATTTGGCCTTGCATGGATCGGTCTGGGACCGATCAGGGAAGTTTGCACGGTGTTCCCTCTGGATCGGTCTGGTGACCGATCCAGCTTTGTCTGATCGGTCTGGTGAGCGATCAGGGAGCATACAGAAACTTTGGAAAACTTTCTGTTCGGCTACTGATCGGTCTGGTGACCGATCAGGGAGAGAACATAGAGTTTTGGTTGGCTTCTGTTTGACTCCTGATCGGTCTGGTGACCATTCAGGGAGAGAAGACAGAAACTTGGGTTGGCTTCTGTTCGACTCCTGATCGGTCTGGTGACCGATCTGGAACACTGTTCAGATCGTTCTGATGAACGATCAAGTGTCGCGGACTCGTCCTTATAATCGATCAGGCTGGAGCCTGATCGGTCAGAGAGCTTCCTGATCGGTCTGCAGACCGATCAGGGCACAGCCTGATCGGTCTGGTGACCGATCAGGGCACAGCCTGATCGGTCTGGTGACCGATCAGGCCTTTGTGATTGCGGAAGCTGGGAATCCCAGCAAAGCTGTGGATCGGTCCGGTGACCGATCCACGATCCCTGGATCGGTCCGGTGACCGATCACTTTAATTCAAATGCACTGTCAGACGCTATGATCACGTCTGATCACGTCTGCTTTCTCTGCTCTTAACTTCTGATTGTTTGATTCTCTGTTGATTTGCTGCCTTAATGAGCTGCTAAGTTTGCAGGTGACTCAGGGATCATCCAAGGGGAGTCAAACGAAGGCTTCCGCTACAGCAGGTTTGGCTGTTGGCTTCCGCAGGTTGTAACGTCCTCTGGCGTGAGCTACAACGGCTGAGGACCTGATGACCTGGGCTCGACCGGAGGGGATTCAGTGAGTCCAGAGGACGTCAGGGGTAGCTGGCTGTTGTAGGTGAGTAGCTAGGAGCTGCTGCAGAGGAGCGTGTGACCTGGCAATGGAAGCAGGATAAGCCGTGGAGTGGAGAAGGAGCTGTAGAGTTCTCCACATCGAAAGCTTTGCTCAATCATCTGTGTGCATTACTGTGAATCACTTGAAGCGATCTCTTGCGAAGCTGTAACCTTGAGTCTGTGGAGGGAGTCGCGAGTGGATCAGCAAGCAAACGAAGAGCTAGGAGCTCTTGCGTTGGTGGCGCTGTGCTGTGCTCGGTGATATGCTCTCTCATTTCTCATCCTTGTGCTTTGCTAGCGATCTGTAAGATCTTTCTTGTTGTGTCTGTGCTTAATTTCTGATACATTTGAGACCATTTGTGTGGAGAGGTTTCTCCACCGAGAAGGAGGATTTGATATCCGAATTTCCGGGGCGTGATCTGCCGACGATCAAGGGATCGCCCACCTCACGGGCACGCCAAGGAGTAGGGGCAAGTTATCCCCGAACATTGTATATCCTTGCGTTAGAGTTTCTGCTTGTTACTTAGTTTCTGCACTTAGTTCCTGCATTTGTTTTGCTTCCGCTATCTAACCTCTGAAGTGCAGAGAAAATTTAAAATTCAAGTGTCTGGCTACATTCACCCCCCCTCTCTAGCCATCCAAGTCCCAACAATTAGGACATAGTCTAGTCAGTTGGTGTAGTAGAAAGCAACACTGCGTAGCCTTATCCACAACCGAAGCAGAATATGTTGCCCTAGGAGAGTGTGTGGCACAACTTTTATAGATGATGCACACTCTTAAGGATTTCCAGCTTGACTACACACCAACCCAAGTTTTTATTGATAACATTAGTTCAATTAATTTGACTAAAAACCCAATTTAACATTCCAGAACAAAACATATAGAAGTTAAATATCATTTTGTAAGGGATCAAATAGCCAGGGGTGAAATAGTACTTAAGCATCTGGACTCAAAATCCAATTTAGTTGACATTTTTACCAAACCCTTACCTGAATCTGAGTTTATCTCACTAAGAAGGTAACTAGGTTTGTGCTTAGTAGAATCGGACTATTCTACATTTTTCAAAAATTTATTTTCCTATTTTTTAAATTTGTTTCGAAAATTAGCAAATTGAAAAATCAGTTCTTTTATCAAGGTTTTGAAATTTAAAATGATTTTCTGACTTTGTTTTTATAAAACTACCCCCTTCAAAACTAGGGTTTTTGCGCAAAATGGACTTAGCTTAGGCCCTAACCCTAAAACTGCATGCACCTATAGATATAGAAGTTAGCATCTCACAATCACCTTAAGGTACTGTTGATTGATAACCTAGACTGGGTTGAGATGCTTAGGTCTATGCCTTGATTCAAGATGCTTTAAGTCAGTGCATCTGCAGTAATTGGGGCAATGAATACAAGTTGAACAACAATCAGGTTAAAGTGTCAAGCTTAGAAACTCTAACTTGATCAGACCACTTAACTTGACTAACCCTAGTGAAAGCTACTGTTTCATAACAGTTAGTAAATAGCTAACTGGGTTAGACAGGACCCGAACAAGATCGGTTTAATTTGGTTTTTTTGAATTCATTAGAGTTGGTTCAATACAGACTTCCAATTTTTTAAAAACGAGCTCTAATTCAAAATTTACTTGCAATAATTGCTATCAATTTTTTTTGATATATGGCAAAGGGGGAGAGAAAGGAGAAAAGAGAGAAATTTTTTTCCCAATTTTTAAAAAAAAATCTTTAAAAAGTAAAGTAAAATGTCTAAGTACTTCAAAATTTTATTTAAGTGCTTCAAAATTGTTATCTAAGTGTCTCAAATTTTTTCAGTGCTTCAAAAATTGTTAAGTACTTCGAAACTTTCTTCTGAGTTTTAAGTGATTTCAAAAATCTCTAAGTGTTTCAAAACTTTCGAAGAGTTTTTTTTCTAAGTAAAATTTTCCTTAGGAAACAAAGTTTGTCTGAGCAAAAACCTTTTGAAATTTTTGGCAAATGTTTCTAAGTAAAGTTTTTACTAGAGAACAAATTTTGGCAAAAACTGGTTTAAAAATTTCCTTAAAGAATTTTTCAAATAAAAATATTTTTTTTGCACGAAGTGTTTTCAAGCAAATTTTTATGTGTGCAAAAAGTTTTCCCAAGTAAAAATTCTCAAAAAAAAAGGAGAAATTTAGTTTTCTTTTTATAAAGTTTTCTAAGTAAAAAGTTTTCTTAAACAAAATTTGGGTTACAAAACTTTTCCAAAAATTGTCTAAGTTGTTTGAGAGCAAAAACTTTTGCTCAATGTTGAAAAACACTTAGTCAAACATAAAGCACTTAGAAGGGTTACAAACCCCCGCATATCATTGAAAGGTTCAGGGGGAGATTGTTTATTTCACGGGGAGATAATTGAAATTTCATAAGATGCTTTTTGTTGTTAGATATACTATAAAATGCTTTTTAACTTAACTTTTTTGAACCGTGTTGCCATAAATCAAAAAGGGGGAGATTGTTGGTGCCGGAAGCACCAAAGACAAACCTATGTTTTGATAATGGTAAAGGGTTCAGAAGTTAAGGTTGTGTTATGATCTAACAATGCTAATCAAGTATGCAGGTAAAGTCCTAGGTACACTAGGCACTAAGTCCTGGCAGCGGGCTAGGCAACTAAGTCCTGACATAAGGTTGGACACTAAGACCTGGTGAGTGAAGCTGGGCACTAAGACCTAGTCGAGGACTGGGCACCAAAGACCTAGTGAGTGAAGCTATGCACGAAATCCTGGTGAGTGAAGCTAGGAACTAAGACCTGGTGAGTGAATCTGGGCAAAAGTCCAACCGGAGGAGCCGGTTGGCAAACAGGTAAATTCTCCCGAGAGGAGTAGGTGAGGACGCGTTCCCCGTGGGAGGGAACATTAGGCGTCGGTTCGACCTAGGGTTCCATTTGGGAAGCCCAATGTTAGAACCAAGACTTTAATCTTATCATTTATATGCTTCTTGTGTTTTGGAACTAACCCTGATTGCAGGAACGAAGGAATGAAGGTTTCTACATTCAGGTGCCTCAATGGAGTGAGGCGCCTCACTGGGCTAGGCGCCTATGTTGAGACAGGTGCCCCAGCCAAAGATGGATTCCAGCCATTCGAAGCAAACTGCCACGCAAGCCTCAGACCAAGTCATTGAGGCGCCTGTGTTAACACAGGCGCCCCAGTTAACTCAGGCGCCCTAGTGAAGGGGATAAGCGCTGGCCAAGTCTGCGGATTGAGGTTCGCGCAGAGGAGGCCACGTGTCAGGCGACCCTTTCAACACAGGCGCCCCTGTTAACACTATATAAAGGGGTTCACTCCCAAGGCTTCACAATCAATTGCTTCCGACACTTTCGCTCAAGCGCTACGCTTCGACAAGCTCCGTACTCGCGACTTAAGTGCCAACGACGACCCGCTGCTCCGAACTTCCAACTTCTCCGGTCGTCGATAAAAGTTAAAGTTTTAAAGTGTTGTAATTCTTTTTAAATTCTATATTTGTACTCAATTTGTAATCACTTTTACGAAAATATAGAATTGCTCATCGTAAACGGTCAAGGACCATGGGCCGTGGAGTGGGAGCCAACTACGACTCCGAACCAAGTAAAAACAAAAAGTGTTAGCGATTGTTTTTGCTTTTTTCGCTGCACAATTACTCTTTTTATTTCAGAAAATTTAACGATCGATATTCACCCTCCTCTGTCAATTCAATCCGATCCCACATCTGTTTCTCAATAGAAATAGTGCTCCAATCGATCACCTGATCGATTGAATTGGGCCAATCAATTACCTAATCGATTGCCCATGCCCTAACTTGCTTAAACCAAGTCTAGGGATGCCTTTGCTCAACCATTTTCAAACATGACTTGTTAAGACTTTTCGTTGCCTAATTCTTAACTAGGATTTCTCTCGTGCCAAGTGTTTAGCTCCTAGCTAACCACCTTGGACTACACCTAGTTCCCAACTATGTCTGCCTAGTTCCACTAAGGCTGCCTTTTGCCTAATCACAGTTAGGTCTAGTCTTTCAGTAGACTTCCACCCTGCAAACGTGAGATCCTCCCAGATCCACTTGGAATTCACCTAGTTCCTAACTAGGTTTGCCTAGTCCCACTAGGTCTTCCCTTTGTCTAATCATGGTTAGGTTTAGTCTCTCGATAGACTTTCACCCTGCCAACGTGCGAACCTTCCAGATCCACTTGGACTTCACGTAGTTACCAACTAGGTCTACCTAATCTCACTAGAACTTTTTCTTTGCCTAACCCTCGAGTTAGTACATTACCAGTCAAGTCTCGAGTCAACCTTGATCCACTTAACTTATTACACACATCTTGTCAAACATCAAAACTCAAACTCGAACCAACTTGAGCTCAGTCAAACTGGTCAACCATAACCCAAGGGTGATTGCACCAACTGTTAAATACTGAAAGTTTGGAGGGTTTAAAGGCTAAAAATCAAAAATTAGGGACCTTGTTGGGATTGACGAACTTGGAGGGCCTTTTGCAAAGAGCCAAAAACAAATATAAACCCTAAAATTTCCTCCCTTTATGTGGGATCGTTTAGAATTGATAGACGAGGGTGGGGGGGGGGGGTGAATATCGATCGAATAATTTTTCTAAAAAAGAGAGCAATTACACAGCGGAAAAATCAATGCTAACACTTGTATTTTTTACTTGGTTCGAGTTGTGGTTTGGCTCCTACTCCAAGGCCCACGGTCCTTGACTGTTTATGTTGGATAATTCGACGTTCGGAGAAGATTGAAAATCGGAGCCTCGGGTCGTCGTTGCCGCTTGAGTCTTGAGCACGGAGCGTTTAGAGCAGAGCGCTTGAAAGAAATCGTAGAAAGAAGTTGTGTTCTGAAGCAAGGGGGTGAACCCCTTTATATAGTCGATGCTGGGGCGCCTGTGTTGAAGGGGGCGCCTGACACGTGGCTCATTCTGCGCGAACCTCAATCTGTAGACTTGGCCAGCGCTTATCCCTTCAATTGGGGCGCCTGAGCTGACTGGGGTGCCTGTATGAACACAGGCGCCTCATATGCTGACGTGGAGGCTTGCTTCGAGTGGCTTTGGAAACACCCTTGTCTGGGGCGCCTGTATCAACACAGGCGCCTGCTCAAACAGGCGCTTGACTCCATTCAGGTGCCTAGGAGAGAAACTTCTATCCCTTTATTCCTGCAACCAGGGTTAGTTCCAAAACACAAATAACACATAAATGATATAAGTTTAAGCATGATTAACAACCTGAGCTGTCTTGGTTCTGACTTTGGTCTTCCTAAATGGAGCCCTAGGTTGAACCGACGCCTAATGTTTCCTCCTACGGGAACGCGTCCTCACCTACTCCTCTCAGGAGAGTTTACCTGTTTGCCAACCGGCTTCTCTGGTTGGACTTTTGCCCAATCCCCAGGATCAAGTCTTCGTGCCCAGTCCACGATCAGGACTTATTGCCCAGCTTCACTCACCAGGTCTTCGGTGCCCATTCCACGACCAGGACTTATTACCCATCTTTATGTCAAGACTTTGTGCCTAGTTAACCTAGGACTTTTCTGCACACTTGAGTAACGTCGTTAGATCACAACAAACCCTTAACTTATGAACCCTTTGCCATTTTCAAAACACGAGTTTGATCTTGGTGCTTCCAGCACCAATAATCTCTCCCTTTTTTATTTATGGCAACCAGGTTCAAAAAGTTAAGTTTAATCAGTTAAAGCATATAACAAGCATGTTTGATATAACAAGCATGTTTATAAAGGAGATTACTAAAAAAATATTTACTAGCTCCCCCTGAAATAGACATTCTCCCCCTGAAGCTTTCAATGATATGGAGTTTTCAAAAAGTCTAAGTGTATGAATTTTGACTAAGTGTTTTTTGAAACAAAGCAAGGCATTTACACATTTACAATGATTTTTCACTTAAAAATTATTGTGCAAAGTCTTCACTTAGAAAAAATTTGTGCAAAATTTTCACTTAGAAAAATTTGAAAAAATCTCACTAACAAAGTTTTTCTTAAAAAGACTTTGCACTTAAACAAAATGCAAAAAAAATTTTGTGCATTTCAAAAATTTTGCTTAGAAAATTTCTTAAGAAATGTTTGCTTAGAAATTTTTCTTTAAAAAATTGCACTTTAGAAAATTTTGTTGTGCCCTTGAAAAATTTTGTGTACTTCAAAAAAATTTTGTGCACTTGGCAAAATATTTTTACTTAGAAAATTTGTGCACTTAAAAAAAATTTTGCAAAAAAAATTTTACTTGAAAATTTTTCTTAGAGAAAATTTTGTGCACAAAAAATATTTTACTTAAAAGATTTGGTGCACTTAAAAAAGTATTGCTTAAAAATTTGTGCATTTCAAAAATTTTTGCTTAGAGACATGCACTTAGGAAATTAAAGCAAAAAAAAATGCACTTAGAAAAAAAAGATTGATAAGAAAAATGCACTTAGTAAAATATTTTGCTTACAGAAAATACACTTGAAAAATTTTGTTTAGAAAAATTTTATGCACAAACAAAATTACTTAGCAAAAAATTTAGAGAATATTTTTACTTTGAAAAAAATTGTGCACTTGAAAAACTATTTGCTCAGAAAAATTTGTGCACTTTAGAAAAATATTTTCGAAAGAATCAAAGCTTTAATTTTAAATTTAATTTGAAAATTTAATGCACTAAACTTTAACTTTTTGAGAAAATGAAAATTTGAAAAAAAAATTTTACTCTCTTTTCTTTTCTTTCTCCCCCTTTGCCATATATAAAAAAATGATAGAAACTAATTCCAGATCAGACAATTTTGAATCAGAGTTAACAAAAATTTGAGTCCGTATTGAACCAACTCTAGTGAATTCAAGCAATAAAAAGGACCAAACCAATTAAACTAGACTTGTTCGGGTCCCGTCTAACCCAGTTAGCTACTTACTATCTGTTATATCACAGTAGTTTTTACTAGGGTTAGTCAAGTTAAGTGATCTGATCAAGTTAGATTGTCTAAGCTTGAACACTTAACTTGATTGTTATTCAATTGTATTTATTGCCCCAACTACTGTAGGTGCAATGACTTAAAGCATCTTGAGTCAAGGCATAGACCTAATCATCGCAACCCAGTCTAGGTTATCAATCAAAGTACCCTAAGGTGCTTGTGAGATGTTGGCTTCTAGATCTATAGGTGCATGCAATTCTAGGGTTAAAGTCTAGGCTAAGTCCATTTGCAAGAAAACCCTAGTTTTAAAAGGGGTAATTTTTGAAAAAAAATCTAAGTCGGAAAATCATTTTAAATTTCAAGAACTTAATAAAAGAAATGATTTTAAAAAGATATTAAATGCTAATTTTCGAAAAAAATTATGAAAATATAAAACAAATTTTTGAAAAGAAAAATAGAGCAGTCCTATTCTACTAAGCACAACCCTAACTGCCTTCTTAGTAAGCTAAACTCAGATTCAGGTAAGGGTTTAGTAAAGATGTCAGCTAAATTTGATTTTGAGTCCATATGCATAAGTACAATTTCGCCCCTCGCTATGTGATCCCTAACAAAGTGATGTTTTACTTCTATATGTTTGGTTTGGGAGTGATGAATTGGGTTTTTAGTCAGATTTATTGAACTAATGTTGTCAATAAACACTTTGGTTTGGGTATAGTCCAGCTGGAAATCCTTAAGAGTGTGCATCATTCATAAAAGTTGTGCCACACACTCTCCTAGGGCAACATATTCTGCTTCAGTTGTGGACAAAGCTACGCAGTGTTTCTTTCTACTACACCAGCTGACTAGATTGTGTCCTAATAATTGACAACTTCCACTTATACTCTTCCTATCTAATTTACAACCAGCATAATCAGAGTCAGAGTATCCTGACAATTCAAAAGTGGAAGTCCTAGGATACCAAATACCTTCTTAACGATAAAATCTAAGTTAAGTTCAATGTTACCTGACCTAATTACTTTAAGTGTAGCATTGTTGACAAATGCTACTGAGCCTAGGTTTTTGAACTTGATTTTGGTGAACTTCAATTTATCTCCAGTCATGTGTCTGGAGTATCCACTATCCAACATCCACTGGTCCAAATCTTTATGTTTCTACACATAAAGTATGTTTTGATTTGGATCCATTTGTGTAGAAGTAGGAATAGTTTGAATTGAATTTCACTACCTAGTCTGTCTCACCCACATCTAGGGTTATCAAGTATGTTGACCTTATGGGTTCTTGTGAGACAGGTTTTCAATATGAGTTGAAAAAATTTTGAAAAAATGTTAGATGAAAATTTCGAAAGATTATTAATTTTGAAAAAAATGTTGAATTAATTTTGAAATGTTGAATTAATTTTGAAAATATTGTAGAGTTAGTTTTTGAAAGATTATTGATTTTACAAAAAAATTGTTGAATCTAATATTTAATTAAAACTTGTGTTAGATTCAAATTTATCAAATAGTAAATTGAATTTGAGTTTCGATAATCGGCTTCCAAGTCTTGGCGAGGCACAGAGGCCTTCTTTGGCTGTAGCCTTATTGGAGCAACAACCCTTTCCTTGACAAAGCATTTTACCGAAAGTTCATTTTCAAATTACTTCTTGAAAAATTTTGGTGTAACTAGTTTAGGTTTTGGATCGGTAGCCTTGGCTAGTTCTACCAGACTAAACAGACCGAGTAGGGTACGCCTTACCCTACTTGACCTTATTAGAAGGGCTTCCCTAACATACTATCATCTCACCTCCACCTAATACTATGTTGTTCAAGTTTTAATTAAGTCGTTTGTCCTTAAACTTACCAATCTTATGTCTAAACAGAATAATAACATTGCAAAAATAAAATAAACAAACAATCAAGCAAATAAGAAAAAAATTATCTAATTATAAAGATGGTTTTTATATTAGCTCCCCCTGGACTGAAGACTCGATAAGGGTTAGGCAAGATGTGAATCTTGTCCTTGGGGATCCAATATTGGTTTGGTCCAGCTTGTTTATTCAAACATAGCTTTGGGACCCATGCTTGGACTTGGATTCTAGGTTGTTTCAATACTGAATAATAAGAACGTTGTCGCGATTTGGTTCGATAGCCTAATCCGGATCGATTGAGAACAAACTGTTGGTGCAGGAAGCACCATATCGAACCTTGTTTCGATATTGGCAAAGGATTCAAAGTTAAGTACTATTTTTGGTCTAATGTGTTCACTGAGTGTGCAGAAAGAAGTCCTGGCGAAGGGCAGCTGGGCACCTAGCGAAGGGTTGCTAGGCATCGAAATCCTAAGACCTGGCAAAGGGCTGCTAGGCATTGAAGACCTGGCGAAGGGCTGTTAGGCACTTGGCGAAGGGCTGCTAGGCATCGAAGACCTGGCGAAGGGCTGCTAGGCACCTGGCGAAGGGCTGCTAGGCAAAAGACCAACTGGAGGAGCCGGTTGGCTAAACGTAAACTCTCCTGAGAGGAGTAGGTGAGTACGCGTTCCCTGTTGAGGGAACAGTAGGTGTCGGTTCGACCTAGGGTTCCATTTGGGAGACTCAAAGTCAGAATCAAGACAGCTACGGCTGTAAAAACTAACTAATATTTTTGCCTTGTTTGTGTTGGTACTAACCTTGAATGTAGGGACCGAAGGAGTGTGTTTCTGCAGCTCAGAATGCCCCAAAGGAAGAGGGCAGGCAGCTGGGTGGTCAAAGCCAAACAAGCAGTTAAGCAAGAATCGCTTCGAAACAACACTGGGCTAGACGCCCGGGAGGTCTCGGGCGCCCAAGCTCAAAGTCAAAAATGTAATCGAAGAAAAATCAGCCATGAAGCCAGTAGACCAAGTCAAGCTAGCCGTCCAGGAGGTTTCGGGCGCCCCAGTCTGACCAGGAGCCGATTCGAAGGGGATAAAGCGCTGACCAAGCTTCGGATAGAGGTTCTCGGATCTGAAGGCACGTGTCAGGTGCCCCCGACGTCCCAGGCGCCCCCAGGGCTGCTATAAAAGGGGCTCAACCCCTAAGGCTTCAACAATACTTTTTCCAACGCCTCTAAGCTTTTCGTTCAAGCGCTCTGCTCTGGCATACTCCGTTCTCGACATTCTAGCGCCGACGACGACCCTCTGCTCTGAAGCACGATCCACACCGGGCGTCGATAACGAAAAGTGTACTTGTTTATTTACTGCACTACTATTGTACCAAATTCTGTAAATCTTTGTGCTACTATAGAATTGCCTGCAGTAAACGGTCAAGGACCGTGGGCCTTAGAGTAGGAGCAGACCGCGACTCCGAACCAAGTAAAACTATTTGTGTTCCTCGTGTTTGTTTTTCAATTCCGCTGCGTACCTTCTCTTATGTTTTATCCGAAAAGTTTTTTCACGATATTCACCCCCCCTCTATCGTGTTTCTCGATCCAACAAGTGGTATCAGAGCGTGGTAGCTCAAACCTGGTGCAACCACCAGTTGAGCATTTTTGGATTCTTTCGCTTTTTAATTCAAATAAATAATATTTGTGAGTGGGTTTAAATTTTGAATTCTTATTTTTTAACCATAAGTTAGAATTGATATAACGATTAATTTTTAAAAATTTGTCATAAACTTTTTATATTATTATTTTAATATTTTTCTCGAAATTCGTGCTACCTTAATTCGAGCAAATTTTTTTAATTCTTATTTTTTTTATCAGAATTGATAAAGCCAACATTTTCAAAACAAATTCTTGTCAGAAACTTTTTATTATTCTATCTCAAAATTCGTGCAATATTTATTTTGGGCTATTTTTTCCTTCTCCCGCACTACTAATCCAAGACCAAGTCTTGGTACATTTTTTGGTGTTTCTTTTGTGTACGAGGTTTAAACTAAATGGCCAACCAAGAGTGGAACAGTACCCGTCCACCGCTATTCTTCGGCATGAACTTCAATTTTTGGAGTAGTCAAATGGAGTCCCTTTTGAAAGCCCACATGGACTTATGGTTGATCATCCAAACGGGATTCTCTTTTCCCGTAGAAGATGAGTTATTAATCGAGTGGGACAAACTGGATGAACAAACCTTCAACCAAATCGAAACCGATGCAAGGGCAACTACAATCCTACAATGTGGCCTAACCAAGGAGCAACTCGAACTAGTAGGTCCATTCAGATGTGTTAAAGAAATTTGGGAAAAGCTAATCAATCTACACGAAGAGAACTCCGATATTGAGATCTTAGAAGAGTTAGCACCCGACTTCAAAATTGACTCCGGATCAGAAGATGAGAAAGAATCCATACCTGACTGCGAATTCGAGCCAGAGTCAGAAGACGAATTGACTGAGACAAAAATGGTAACCAATTTCGAATCCTTTTCTGAATTACAATTAAATAATCAAACAGATACTGTAATGGTCCAGGAAGGTGTAATTTCTAGTGCAGGGAAAGCTCCAAGAGAACCACCAAATAAAAAGCTTCAACCTATACCCGAGTCCGACTCAGACTCGGAATCAAAAGACAATGAAGGAGATCGACCTAAACTGGTCCGATTAGCTCGTGATCATTACAAGAGTACTAGACAAACGATCAGAAAAGGTAAGTTTTCAATATTTGAAAATCCAATATTTATCTCAAATAACGTGATTAATTCGTATAAATTAGTTAAGGTTAATACATTAGAAAACATAATTCACAACCTTGCCGATTTCGAAAATCCAGAATATTATTACGATTATGACATGACTTAGATGATTACTTTTCTCGCTTATTTTATTATGGTTAGATTTAGGACTGGTTAGATTAAGGATTGAAATGATTTAACTGAAATTTGAACAACATAGTATTGGGAGGAGGTGAGATGATAGTACGTTAGGGAAGCCATTTTTGGCGGAACTAGCCGAAGCTACCGATCCAAGACCCAAACTAGTTAGACCAAAATCATTCAAGGAGTAACTTGAAGATGGATTTTCAACAAAAGGCTTTGTCAAGGAAAGGGTTGATGATCCAATAAGGCTACGGCCAAAGAAGGCCTAGTGTCTCGCCAAGACCTGGAAGCCGATTATTGAAAACCAAATTCATTTTACTACTGTCAGATTTGAATCTAACACAAAGTTCAGTTAATCTTAGATTCAACCATTTTTCAAAATAAATTTAAAACTAATGGTTTTCAAAATTAATCCAACTTTTCAAAATTAAAATATTTATATCACAAAACCCATAAGGTTAACATGTTTGATCACGTAGAACTGGGTGAGATATCTAGGACCTAAGAGTATATGTCACTATCCTCTTAAATTTAAAACTAATGGTTTTCAAAATTAAACCAACTTTTCAAAATTAAAATATTTATCTCACAAAACCCATAAGGTTAACATATTTGATCACGTAGAACTGGGTGAGATATCTAGGACCTAAGAGTATATGTCACTATCCTCTTAAATAAAACTCAAAGTGTTTTCAAAAGTTATTCAAAATTATTTCTATTTTTCAAATTAATTCAGTTTATTGTACCCTACTTTTTCATCTCTAATATTTTTTAAATAATGAATTTCATGTTAAATATCATAATAGACTCGTTTTAAATAGAATCTAGGGCTTGTTTGATTTAGTCATTGATTGGTCAAACATAGTCAACTGAGTCAAATTTGGTCAACACAGTCACCCCTAGTCAACATAGTCAGACCTAGTCAACACTGAAATCCCTTAAGTTACTTAGATAAAATCAGACGGAATCGAATACAAGGGGAGTTTCTTTTAATATTTTTCAAAAAATTTAGATTTTTTTTTCAAAAACCTTATGCTCTAAAACTCACTATCATCTCAAAATAAGGTTTTCAAAAATTGATTCAAAAACCCTCGTATATTACTATCTCTTTGAAAAATTATCATCATTTCAAAATGATTTTCGAAAACTGTGCTATCATTCCAAGTTGTGTTTTCAAAAAGTATCTTCATAAAAATTATCATACTTCAAAGTTATTCTTTTGATTTTGGTAAACCCTAAAGACACAGAGGAAGGTCTACTTCATAATCTACAAGGACTCCTAGGATGTGTCAAATTTAGGAGGAGGCTGAATCAAAAGAAGAATTTCTGAAAAGTTTTTATTAATAATTATCTGTTTTGAAATTATTAGATAATTCCTTTGATCTGAACTAAACCCTAAAGACTTAGAGGAAGAGTACTTGTGGTCGACAAGCTTCCTAGGACTGGGTCAAGTTTAGGGGGAGGTCAAATTAAAAGAATGAGTGAATATTTCAAGGCGATATGTTTTCATGCATGTATTTTCAAATCCTTCTGGAAACGCAAGTAATTTCCCTTCAATTATTATTATTATTTTAAATATTATTATTTTCAAAATGTTTTTTAATAGAATCAATTTGAAATAATATTTCACTTGAGCTTTGAAAAATTTCAAGGACACTTAAGGAAATGTCCTTGTAGTTAATAAGGTTTCCTAGGATTGTGTCAGACTGAAAAAAATCAAAGGAAGTAAAATATTATCTGTTAAAAAACAATATTTTTGTAAGTACTTTCAAAAGATAAGTTAAGTAATTTTCTTTAATATTTTAAAAGTACTTATATTTTTCAAATTCATAATATTTTCAAAGTACTTATGTTTTTTTTGATATTTTTTTAAAAAAATTACTTATATTTTCAAAAATGCATAATATCTTTCAAAGTAACTTATATTTTTAAAGATATAGATATTTTAAAAGTACTTGCATCTCTCAAAAAGCTCAATATCTTTTAAAGTACTTACATTTTTCTAAATATTCAAAACAAGTAAACTTATTGATTAAATATTATTTGTTGCCTATCATGCATGGACTCAATGAGAATATACACTTGACTCCAGTTCTATTTTTGAGCATCAATTCTTCATTCTTTCAAAATTTTGTTACTTAGAAATTATCATAATTTTTAACATTATTCTCTCACTCAAATATTTATGTTTTCAAAACCCATATGCTCTGATACACAAATTTCAAATGTCTTTCAAAATATATTTTTCAAGAGTTCTTTATTGATATATGACCAAGGGGGAGAGTAGAAAAAATGAAAATTAAATTCTTCCTTAAACTTTTTCCCTTTTCAAAGAAACTTTATTGAAAACTTCGAGTTGCTCTTAACTAAGAATTTCCTTTGTGATACTCAGAAGTTTTTCAAAATACTCTTTCAAAACTGAACTTAGAAATGGTCTAAAACATAAGGAAAAGAATTTCACATTAAGGGGAGAGAAAGGAAAGAGAGAAAGGAAATTTTGTTTAATTTTTTTTCAAAAAGTGCTTCAAAATTTTTTAAGTATTTCTAAGTGTTTCAAAATTTTTTAAGTACATGTTTTTTTTCCTAAGTAAAATTTTTTTCTTAGTAAACAAAATTTGTCTGAGCAAAAACTTCTTGAAAATTTTGGCAAATGCTTCTAAGTAGAGTTTTTTTTGGTGAAAAACGTGTCTAGAAATTTCTTAAACATTTTTTTTTTCAAAATACACAAAGTATTTCCAAGCAAATTCTTCTAAGTGTGCAAATTCTTTCCCAATTCTCAAAGTTGAACCTTTTTTTGGGAAATTTGGCTTCAAAATTTTGCCTAAGTAAAATTCTTTTTGCAAAGCCTTGTAAGTAAAAGTTTTTTAACAAAATTTAGGTTTGCAAAACTTTTCAAAATTTTACCTTGTTCACCCAAGTATGTTTTTGATATATGTCAAAGGGGGAGGAAAGGTCAAAGTTAAGCATGTTATAACACAAGTATTCAGGATTCTAGGGAGAGTATAAGAAATAAAGGATTTTTTGGATTTTTTTTTCAAATCTACATTTATTCTGTTCATAACTACTATACTTCATTGATTTGTACCTTATTTCTTAACTGTTATAAGTTTTTACTTAACTTTGAATTGTGTTGCCATAAATCAAAAAAGGGGAGATTGTTGGTGCAGGAAGCACCATATCAAACCTTGTTTTGATATTGGCAATGGATTCAAAGTTAAGTACTATTTTTGGTCTAATGTGTTCACTGAGTGTGCAGAAAGAAGTCCTGGCGAAGGGCAGCTGGGCACCTATCGAAGGGTTGCTAGGCACCTGACGAATGGCTGCTAAGCATCAAAGACCTGGCGAAGGGCTACTAGGCACCTGGCGAAGGGCTGCTAGGCATCAAAGACCTGGCGAAGGGCTGCTAGGCACCTGGCAAAGGGCTGCTAGGCATCGAAGACCTGGCGAAGGGCTGCTAGGCACCTGGCGAAGGGCTACTAGGCAAAAGACCAACCGGAGGAGCCGGTTGACAAAAGGTAAACTCTCCTGAGACGAGTAGGTGAGGACGTATTCCCCGTCGAGGGAACAGTAGGTGTCGGTTCGACCTAGGGTTCCATTTGGGAGACCTGAAGTCAGAATCAAGACAGCTACGGCAGTAAAAACTAACTAATATTCTTGCCTTGTTTGTGTTGGTACTAACCTTGAATGCAGGGACCGAAGGAGTGTGTTTCTGCAGCTCAGAATGCCCCAAAGGAAGAGGGCAGGCAGCTGGGCTAGGCGCCCGGGTGGTCCCGGGCGCCCAAGGTAAAAGCGAAACAAGCAGTTAAGCAAGAATCGCTTCGAAACAACACTGGGCTAGGCACCCGGGAGTTCCCGGGCGCCCAAGCTCAAAGTCAAAAATGTAATCGAAGTAAAATCAACCACGAAGCCAGTAGACCATATCAAGCTAGGTGCCCAGGAGGTCCCGGGCGCCCCAGTCTGACCAGGAGCCGATTCGAAGGGGATAATGTTGGATCGAGAGAAACGATAGAGGAGGGTGAATATCGTTAAACGTTCGGATTAAGAAATAGAGAATGCACAGCGGAAATTAACACAAACACACGCAAACACCAAGTCTTTTACTTGGTTCGGAGTCGCGGTCGGCTCCTACTCCAAGGCCCACGGTCGTTGACCGTTTTCTGCGGGCAATTCTATATGTCGCAAAAGCAGTTTACAAGTAGTATTACAAGACTAGTGCAGTAAACTTAAAAAGGAGCTCTTCGTTACCGACGTCCATTGTAGATTGTATTTTTGGAGCAGAGGGACGTCGTTGGCGCTTGTATCTCGAGTCGGGAGGTTTCCGGAGTAGAGCGCGAGCGTAGAAGAGCGTGAATGCGTTGGAAGAATTGATTGCCTGAAGCCTTGGGGTCGAGGGCCTTTTTATAGCCCCTGGGGGCGCCCGGAACGTCGGGGGCGCCCCCCTTTGTGTCAGCTGATCCGAGTTCCTCTCGGTCAGCTCTGATCCCTTAAAACTCGGGATCAGGCTTTGACGAGGGCGCCCGGGACGCTGGGGGCGCCTATGTTGACTGGGTCACCTCTTATCCGTTTGGCTTCACTGGCTTGTGCTTCGTTAGCTTGAACTGGGGGCGCTCGGGACGCTGGGGGCGCCCGAGAGCATGGAGGCGACCCGCCCATAAGCTGTCGAAGTACTTCTTTCGCTTCATCTGTTTTGTATTCACCTTGGGGGCGCCCGGGACACTCCGGGCTCCCTGGTCAGCTGCTGCCTCACTCCTTTGAGGCTCGCTGAGCTGCAGACACTCGTTCCTTCGGTCCTGCATCCAAGGTTAGTCCAAAACAACATAAAGCAATAATATGTTAGTTCATGCAGCCTTAGCTGTCTTGGTTCTGACTTTGGGTCTCCCAAATGGAGCCCTAGGTCGAACCGACGCCTACTGTTCCCTCGACGGGGAACGCGTCCTCACCTACTCCTCTCGGGAGAATTTACCTGATGCCAACCGGCTCCTCCGGTTGGACTTTTGCCCAGCAGTCCTTCGCCAGGTGCCTAGTTGTCCTTCGCCAGGTCTTCAGTACCAAGCTGTCCTTCGCCTGGCGCCTAGCAGTCCTTCGCTAGGTCTTTGAATCCTGGCATTCCTTCGCCAGGTGCCTAGCAGTCCTTCGCTAGGGCTTTGTACCCTGGCATTCCTTCGCCAGGTGCCTAGCAGTCCTTTGCTAGGGCTTTGTATCCTGGCATTCCTTCGCCAGGTGTCTAGCAGTCCTTTGCTAGGACTTTTCCTGCACACTTAAGTAACATTGTTAGATCAACATTAAACCTTAACTTTTGAACCCTTTTGCCATTATCAAAACACAGGTTTGACTTGGGTGCTTTCTGCACCAACAATCTCCCCCTTTTTGATTTATGGCAACCCTGGTTCAAAAAGTTAAGTTAATCAGAACAAGTAACATGAAATTTTGTTTCCTCCCCCTGGAAGGAATCTCCCCCTAGATTTTTCAATAGTTCGTGGGGTTTTGAAAATATATTCTAAGCCTAAAGGTGGAGTTAATTTTACTTAGAATAATTTTCAGCTTAAAAACTTTAAAGACATATTTTCCAAAATAATTTTGTTTGTGCACTTTGGAAAATCTATACTTGTAGAAAATTTAAGTTTAACTACTTAGATAATTTGAAAACTTAAGTTTAAGTATTACGAAGGATTTTGAAAACTTAAGTTTGAGCACTAAGGAAAATTTCGAAAATTTAAGTTTAAGTACTCAGAAAGTTTTTGAAAACTTAAGTTTAAAATAGAAGATTTTTGAAAACTTAAGTTTAAAATACTTAGAAAATTTTGAAAATTTTAAGTTTTAAGTACTTAGGAAAATTACAGAATTTTAGTTTTAAGTACTTAGGAAAATTTTGAAAACTTAAGTACTTAGGAAAATTTTGAAAACTTAAGTACTTAGGGAAGATTGAAAACTCAAAATTTTAGGTACTTTTTGAATATAGAGTTTGAAATTTTGAAAATTTGGATTTAGAGAAAAAATTTTAAACTCTCCTTTCCTATCTCTCCCCCTTTTCCATATATCAAAAATAAAGAAGTATAGCAGAAATAGGATAATTAAATTGCATAAAAGAAAATAATAACTTGCAGAATTCGCTGTACTGAACTAGTTCAGGATATGAATTTAACTAAATCAGTTGTAATTTTCCCTTTTAGGGTCCTGTCTAACCCAATTAGCTACTTACTAACTGCTATAAGCAGTAATTTTCGTTAGGGTTAGTCAAGTTAAGTGTTCTGTTCAAGTTAGATTTTCTAAACTTGACACTTAACTTGATTACTGTGTAAGTTGTATTTAGTGCCCCAATTACTGCAGATGCACTGACTTAAAGCATCTTGAATTAAGATAAAGACCTAAGTATCTCAACCCATTCTAGGTTATCAATCAAAAGTACCTTAAGGTGCTTGTGAGATGCTGGCTTCTAAATCTATAGGTGCATGCAGTTCTAGGGTTAGGGCCTAGGCTTTGTCCATTTGCAAAAAAGCCCTAGTTTTAAAAGGGGATATTTTAAAATAACACTAAGTCGAAAATCTTATTTTTTAAAACTTTTCAAAACTGAGTAAAAGTTGATTTTGAAAGCATTTAAAAACTGCTTTTAAAACTGATTTTGAAATAAGTAAGAAAACCAACAGTAGACTAAATCTATTCTACCAAGCATAATCCTAACTGCTGATCAAATAGTAGAGAAAAACAAGTACTCATCTCCATAAGTCAGCTAGTCAACAGAGAGAATCAGCACAGTCATACAAGTCAAAACATGAGTCAACCCTACTGAGTAGGGGCAGTCAGATAGTCACTGGTACAATGCTAATCAAATCTAGGAGGAGGGACCAGGATGATCAGAAGAGCCTGGCTGCCAGGATCAGAACAGCTCCATCATCTCGTGATACTGTGCGTCTCTGATCTCCCTCTCAACTCTAAGCGCACTCATATAGTCAGTGTAATAGCCTAAATTTGTCTCCATCTCTTCAGCATGATTTGCCTCCACTTCCTCTCGGAGGCTCTGGACCCGTGTCTCCAGCCATGTCACTCTCTCGTAGAGTGTCGGTGGAGGGGGTTCGTCTATGTGTGCTTGAGCCTCTGCTACCAAATCGGCGACATCGACTTCAACCTCCTCGTCTGAGTCGATCTGAGCTCCGGCTCGCTGTCGTCTCCAAGTCAAAACCCCGGTGACCAATACCTCTATACCAGCTAAAGAGAAGTTCCTAAACCCTATCTCGTCAAAATCGGTCATCGCGGTTATTTCACCTACGGTAATGTCACGACCGTGGTGATGAAGGATGGAGGTGATGATGTGGCAGAAGGGGGTGCGTACCCGACCCTGAGTCGTGACACTGTAGGCATATAAGATAGCGTGGAATATGTGAAGGCCAATGTCAATGTCTAGATGATGGATCAGGGCATACAGGAGGAAGGCATGAAAAGGTCTCATGGTCGCGACATCCCTAGTGGATAGTGGTAATATGCAGCGGACCAGGACTCTGTACAGGGCGTAGTCCTGGACGTGAAGGTCAACGGACTGAAATTGTCTAGCTATGGGGAGTCTAGCTTCCCTATAGAAATAGGAGTGGAGAGTGTCTAGAGTAATGTGAGAGTAGGGAGCATCAAATGGAGGATCCCTAGGTGGATAGCAACAAAAGGTGGACTTGGAGGGTCGTAGTCCAAGAAATCGATTTAGTAAAGTAGGGGTGATCGACAAGGGTATCCCTTGAACAGTAGTGACAAACATGAGATCGTTTTGTCGAACTATGTTATTATAGAATTCTGCACATAAAGATGTATTAATTGAATGAGTGCAGAACACTAGATTGTCTAGTTGATAAAAGTTTATAACATTCATGGCTAAAGGACAAGATTGGGTGAAGAAGTGTCTATTTAGATAGCTAGTTTTGATAGGCTTATAGGTTGTTCTAGCAAACTTATTACAAAGTTCTAGAGTTGGAAACCTAGGGTCAGGACTCGGTTCAGTACTGGGGTTCGCTTGGTTCGCTCGGCGTTTTCTAAGTTAAGAAACATGCATTTATAAGAACGGAATTGAGAAAATAATTCTAAATGCATAAAAGAAATCATACCGGGGAGGCATGGTTGAGATTGAGGAAGCACAAGTGTCACTTGATCTCTTTGGAAGGAAGGAAGTGAGAAAGGAGGATGGTTTTTGGTGTGGGAAGAAGAGGGAGTTTGGGTGCCTTTTATAGACAGTTTATTGGGGGCGCCCGGGAGCTCCCGGGTGCCCGGGACAGCAGTCTACTGCCTTTGGCAGTGACTAGTGCTGGTTGGGGGCGCCCGCAATGACCTGGGCGCCCCGGTCAGGCTGAAATTTGCAGCTTTGCTGCTTTGACTGGTATGGGGGCGCCCGCATGGTTCCGGGCGCCCCGGTCAAGGGGTAAGGGCAGCTTTTTGCCTTGAGAGAAGAGAAAGTCATGGAGGGGGCGCCCGAGGAGTCACGGGCGCCCGGATTAAGTAGGAAGTGACACTTTTGATGTTTTGTGATCATTTGACCATGGTTTAATTGGTTTGACCATGGATTGAAGTGATTTGACTACTTTAACTATGGTTTGACTATGTTGACCATGGTATGACTACATTGACCATGGTTTGACTACTTTGACTATTGTTTGACTATGTTGACCATGGTATGACTACGTTGACCATGGTTTGACTACGTTCTGAACTACAAGATTAAATCACAATATAAGTATTAAAGGAATTTCAATTGAGTATAATTTTACTGTCTCACCCAATCTAGGGTTTTCAATCACGTTAGCCTTATAGGTTTTGTGAGACAGATTTTGATAAAAGAATTTTTGAGAAAAACATGATTTATTTTGAAAAACTTAATTAATTTTGAAAACAATTAAATTTATTTTGAAAAGAATGTTTAAATCTACAACTAACTGAAAATTTATGTTAGATTCGAATTTGACAAAGAATAATTTGAATTTGAATTTCAAAAATTGGCTTCCAGGTCTTGGCGAGGCACTAGGCCTTCTTTGGTCGTAGCCTTATTGGATCATCAACCCTTTCCTTGACAAAACCTTTCAGTGAAATTTCATTTTCAAAATTAATCTCTGAAAAATTCTGGTCTAACTAGTTTGGGTCTTGGATCGGTAGCTTCGGCTAGTTTCACCAGTCTAAAGAGACCAAGTAGAGAATACTTGACCTTATTAGAATTGGTTTCCCTAACGTACAATCATCTCACCTCCACTCAATACTATGTTGTCATATTTCAGTTAAGTTGGTGCAGTCCTTAACCTAACCATTCCTAAATCTAAACATGGTAAATTGCAGAAATTAAGTAAACAATCAAGCAAGCAAATTGCAATCAAGAATTGAATTTTATCTAACAATAAATATTGTTTTTAATTTGGCTCCCCCTGGACTAAAGCCACGATAATGGTTCGGCAAGATGTGAATCTTGTCCTTGGGGATCCAATACTGATTTGATCCAGTTTTGTTTAGGTACAGTTTAGGTACTCATGCCTGAACTTTATTTCTGGACTAATTTAGTACAGCAAAGTAGGATCTTTGTCTAGATTTGGTTCTGTAGCCTAGTCCGGATCGATTTAGAACCGATTTCTGTTTTCCAAGAATCATGTCAAGACCCTTGGAACCAGAAGTGAATCATTCTAAGGCCACTCTAAGATCCTTAACTTGAGTTTTCAGGGAGGAGTTCTCTTTCTCAAGTTTTTCAACTTGAGTAGATGTTCCTTCTTGAACCTTCTCAGTTAAGGGTCTAGAGTCAGCTCCCTCTTTTAGGAGTTTTACTTCCTGACCGAGGGATTCAACTCGGAGTTTAGCTTTCGCCAAATCTCAAGAAAGATAAGATATTAACTCATTTAACTGACTTCTAGTAAAACCACTTACCTTGATTTCACCATCCTCTGAAAATGTCAGTCTGCCGTCATCCTGTTCTGATTCTGATTCGGTCTCGATTTCTTCTGAGGCGGTTAGTGCGAGTAGGTTCGACTGTGGGACCTCTTCTTCTTCAGAGGAGGAGGACTCGTCCCACGTTGCTTGAAGTGTCTTCTTCTTCCTTCTATTCTTCTTGGCCTCTTTTAGGTTTGGACACTCCGTCTTGTAGTGACCCTTCTTCTTGCACTCGTAGCAGGTCACGATGGGCTTGTTCTTTTCATTTGCGGGTTCAGCTGGTTCATCCTTTCTTCGGCTGGCTTTCCGTTTGTTGGTTTGGTTCTTCAATTCCTTGTAGTAGTTTCGGGCCAGTCGGACCAGCTTAGGTCGATCTCCTTCTTCGTCTTCTGAGTCTGAGTCTGAGTTAGACTCGGGTTCAGGTTGAGGCTTTTTCTTGATTGTCCTTCCAGTTTTACCTGCAACAAAGGCAATACCTTTCTCGGCCAGATTGCAGTTAGTCTGTTCATGTAATTCTAATTCAGAGAACAATTCATCTAATTTAAGTTTTGAAAGGTCCCTTGAAACTTTGTATGCATCTACCATAGATGCCCACAAGGTGTTTCTCGGGAAAGCATTTAAAGCTTACCTTATTAGGTCACGGTTTTCTACCTTGTGACCGATGGTGTGTAGTCCGTTCATCAATTCCTGAATTCGGGCGTGGAGTTGAGCTGCTGTTTCGTTGTCAGTCATTTTGATCGTATACAGCTTGTTCAGGAGCAGATCTCTCTTGCTGATCCGAGTGTTTGAAGTTCCTTCGTGCAGCTCGATCAGTTTCCCCCACAGCTCCTTAGCACTGTTGAATGGACCCACTCGGTTCAGCTCCTCTTTTGTTAAGTCGCATTGGAGGGTCTGGGTCGTCTTTGCATCAGCTTCAATTTTCCGTTCCAAAGCGGTGTCCCACTCTGTGTAGATTTGAGGTACTCCTTCAGCATATTTTGGAATCTCCAGTCCGGACTGGATGATTATCCACATGTCCACCTGAGTTTTCAGGTGGACCTCCATTCTGCTCTTCCAGTAGGAGAAGTCCTCCCCACTGAAGAGAGGTGATCTTGCAGTGCTGAAGCCTTCTTGCATGGCCATTTATCTGAAAAATTAAGCTAAAAGGAAAGAAATGTCCCAAGACTTGGTCTTGGATTAGTAGTGCGGGATAAAGAGAAAAATATTTATCGAGGGGTGTTGCACCAACCTCGACTAACGAGAAAAATTTTGAAAAAAGAATAAAATAAAAATTTTGTAAAAATCCGAAAAATTCTCAAATTGGTGGTTGCACCAAATTTGAGCAACCTCGCTCTGATACCACTTATTGGATCGAGAGAAACGATAGAGGGGGGTGAATATCGTTAAACGTTCGGATTAAGAAATAGAGAATGCACAGCGAAAATTAACACAAACACACGCAAACACCAAGTTTTTTACTTGGTTCGGAGTCGCGGTCGGCTCCTACTCCAAGGCCCACGGTCGTTGACCGTTTTCTGCGGGCAATTCTATATGTCGCAAAAGCAGTTTACAAGTAGTATTACAAGACTAGTGCAGTAAACTTAAAAAGGAGCTCTTCGTTACCAACGTTCGTTGTAGATTGTATTTTTGGAGCAGAGGGACGTCGTTGGCGCTTGTATCTCGAGTCGGGAGGTTTCCGGAGTAGAGCGCGAGCGTAGAAGAGCGTGAATGCGTTGGAAGAATTGATTGCCTGAAGCCTTGGGGTCGAGGGCCTTTTTATAGCCCCTGGGGGCGCCCGGAACGTCGGGGGCGCCCCCCCATGTGTCAGCTTATCCGAGTTCCTCTCGGTCAGCTCTGATCCCTTAAAACTTGGGATCAGGCTTTGATGGGGGCGCCCGGGACGCTGGGGGCACCCAGGTTGACTGGGTCACCTCTTATCCGTTTGGCTTCGCTGGCTTGTGCTTCGTTAGCTTGAACTGGGGGCGCCTGGGATGCTGGGGGCGCCCGGGAGCATGGGGGCGCCCCGCCCATAAGCTGTCGAAGTACTTCTTTCGCTTCATCTGTTTTGTATTCACCTTGGGGGCGCCGGGACACTCCAGGCGCCCTAGTCAGCTGTTGCCTCACTCCTTTGAGGCTCGCTGAGCTGCAGACACTTGTTCCTTCGGTCCTGCATCCAGGGTTAGTCCAAAACAACATAAAGCAATAATATGTTAGTTCTTGCAGCCTTAGCTGTCTTGGTTCTGACTTTGGGTCTCCCAAATGGAGCCCTAGGTCGAACCGACGCCTACTGTTCCCTCGACGGGGAACGCGTCCTCAGCTACTCCTCTCGAGAGAATTTACCTGATGCCAACCGGCTCCTCCAGTTGGACTTTTGCCCAGCAGTCCTTCGCCAGGTGCCTAGCTGTCCTTCGCCAGGTTTTCAGTACCAAGCTGTCCTTCGCCTGGTGCCTAGCAGTCCTTCACTAGGTCTTTGAATCCTGGCATTCCTTCACCAGGTGCCTAGCAGTCCTTCGCTAGGGCTTTGTACCCTGGCATTCCTTCGCCAGGTGCCTAGTAGTCCTTCGCTAGGGCTTTGTATCCTGGCATTCCTTCGCCAGGTGCCTAGCAGTCCTTTGCTAGGACTTTTCTTGCACACTTGAGTAACATTGTTAGATCAACATTAAACCTTAACTTTTGAACCCTTTTGCCATTATCAAAACACAAGTTCGACTTGGGTGCTTTCTGCAGCAACAGATAAAGCACTGACCAAGCTTCGGATAGAGGTTCTCGGATCTAAAGGCATGTGTCAGGCGCCCCCGACGTCCCAGGCGCCCCCAGGGCTGCTATAAAAGGGCTCGACCCCTAAGGCTTCAACAACACTTTTTCCAACGCCTCCAAGCTTTTCATTTAAGCGCTCTGCTCTGGCATACTCCATTCTCGACATTCTAGCACCAACGATGACCCTCTGCTCCGAAGCACGATCCACACCGGGCGTCGGTAACGAAAAGTGTACTTGTTTATTTACTGCACTACTATTGTACCAAATTCTGTAAATCTTTGCGCTACTATAGAATTGCCCACAGTAAACGGTCAAGGACGGTGGGCCTTGGAGTAGGAGCTGACCGCGACTCCGAACCAAGTAAAAATACTTGTGTTCCTCGTGTTTGTTTTTCAATTCTGCTGCGTACCTTCTCTTAAGTTTTATCCGAAAAGTTTTTTCACGATATTCACCCCCCCCCCCTCTATCGTGTTTCTCGATCCAACACAAACTTCTATTTTTCGAGAATCATGTCAAGATTCTTGGAACCTAAACTGAATCGTTCCAATGCGACTCTGAGTTCCTTGACTTGATTTTTCAAGGAGGAATTCTCTTCCTCATGCTTTTGAACTTGAGTTGAGTTTCCTCCTTGAACTGGTTCAGTAAAGGAACTTGAGTTGACTTCCTCTTTCAGGAGTTTTACTTCTTGTCGGAGGATTTCAACCCGGATGTTGGCTTTCGCCAATTTGCGAGACAAATAAGAAATTAAGTCATAGAGTTAAGATTCTGGATAACCTCTTACCGTGATTTGTCCTTCCTTCGAGATTGAATGTTTTCCGGTGCTGACGTCCTCGCCTGGTTCCGAAGTTGATGTCTTCCAAGGCGGTCAAGGCGAGTAGGTTCGAGTGCGGTGTTTCTTCTTCTTCTTCCGAGGACGATTCATCCCAGGTGGCTTGAAGAGCCTTCTTCTTCCGAGCCTTCTTGTTCTCTTTTAGGTTGGGGCACTCTGATATGAAATGTCCCTTCTTGTTGCACTCGTAGCAGGTGATGTTACCTTTTCTCTTCTGGCTTTTCGAGGGTTTAGATGGATCTTCCTTCTTCCAACTTGACTTCTTCTTGTTCGTTTGGTTTTTGTGCTCCTTGTAGTAGTTGCGAGCTAACTGGACCAGTTTGGGATGATCCCCTTCATCATCGTCTGATTCCGAGTCTGAGTCGGACTCGGGTACTCGTTGAGACTTTTTCTTCTGAGATCTTCCTTGAGTTTTTCCTGCAACAAAGGCAATACCCTTTTTGACCAATGCAACATTAGTTTGTTCTTGTAATTCTAACTCAGAAAATAATTCGTCTAACTTAATGTCGGAAAGGTTCCGAGAAACCTTGTAGGCATCCACCATAGACGCCCACAATGTGTTCCTTGGGAACGAGTTTAGGGTATACCTTATTAGGTCACGGTTTTCGACCTTGTGACCTATTGTGTGCAGCCCGTTCATTAGCTCTTGGATCCTTGCGTGGAGCTGTGTTACTGATTCACCATCGTGCATCTTTATCGTGTAGAGTCTGTTGAGTAACATATCCCTTTTGCTGATCCGTGTATCAGACGTACCTTCGTTCAGTTCGATGAGTTTATTCTAGAGTTCCTTTGCGCTGCTAAAGGATCCGACGCGGTTCAACTTATCTTTCGTCAAGTCGCATTGTAGTGTTTGTGTAGCTTTAGCGTCGGCCTCGATCTTCTTCTTGAGTGGACCGTCCCACTCAGTGTAGCCTTGCACCTCGCCTTGTGCATTTTTGGGTATCTCCAGTCCGGACTGGATGATGATCCACATGTCCACCTGAGTTTTCAGATTGACCTCCATCCTACCCTTCCAATAGGAGAAATCTTCTCCGGAGAAGAGAGGTGGTCTGGCGGTGCTATATCCATGGCCATTTGAATTTATCAGAAAAGAAAATTACAAAAAAGAAACTTGTTCCAAGACTAAGTCTTGGATTAGTAGTGCGGGAAAAAATAGTAATAAGAAAAAATCGAGTGGTGTTGTACTAACCTCGATTAACGAGAAAATTACAAACGAAAAAATCTTTAAAATATGAAAAATCCGAAAAATCGCTCAACTAGTGGTTGCACCAAGTCTGAGCCACCAGCTCTAATACCACTTGTGGGATCGTTTAGAATCGATAGAGGGAGGGGTGAATATCGATCAAATAATTTTTCGGAAAAACGAGAGCAATTGCACAGCGGAAAAATTCAATGCTAACACTTATATTTTTTTACTTGGTTCGGAGTTGCGGTTGGCTCCTGCTCCAAGGCCCACGGTCCTTGACCGTTTATGTTCGGCAATTCGACGACCGGAGAAGATTGAAAATCGGAGCCTCGGATCGTCGTTGTCGCTTGAGTCTTGAGCACGGAGCATTTGGAGCAGAGCGCTTGAAAGAAATCATAGAAAGAAGTTGTGTTCTGAAGCAAGGGGGTGAACCCCTTTATATAGTCGATGCTGGGGCGCCTGTGTTGAAGGGGGTGCCTGACACGTGGCTCATTCTGCGCGAAACTCAATCTGTAGACTTGGCCAGCGCTTATCCCTTCAACTAGGGCGCCTGAGCTGACTGGGGTGCCTGTATGAACACAGGCGCCTCATATGCTGACGTGGAGGCTTGCTTCGAGTGGCTTTGGAAACACCCTTATCTGGGGCGCCTGTATCAACACAGGCGCCTGTTCAAATAGGCGCCTGACTCCATTCAGGCGCCTGGGAGCAGAAACGTCTATCCCTTTGTTCATGCAAGCAGGGTTATTTCCAAATCACAAATAACACATAAATGATATAAGTTTAAGCATGATTAACAGCCTGAGCTGTCTTGGTTCTGACTTTGGGCTTCCTAAATGGAACCCTAGGTCGAACTGACACCTAATGTTCCCTCCTACGGGGAATGCGTCCTCACCTACTCCTCTCAGGTGAGTTTACCTGTTTGCCAACTGGCTCCTCCGGTTGGACTTTTGCCCAATCCCCCGGATCAAGTCTTCGTGCCTAGTCCGCGACTAGGACTTATTGCCCAGCTTCACTCACCAGGTCTTCGGTGCCCAGTCCATGACCAGGACTTATTGCCCAGCTTCACTCACCAGGTCTTCGGTGCCCAGTCCACAACCAAGACTTATTGCCCAAACTTATATCAGGACTTCGTGCCTAGTTGACCTAGGACTTTTCTGCACACTTGAGTAACGTCGTTAGATCACAACAAACCCTTAACTTATGAACCCTTTGTCATTATCAAAATACAAGTTCGATCTTAGTGCTTCCAGCACCAACAATATCTAATCTGCTAGCAGTTAGATAAAGTAAGCTACCTATAGCACTTCTAAAGTACTTTAAGTCTACAGGTTTTCCCTCTGGGTCACTGATAACCATTTTTTGTAGTGTTACAGTTTCAAATACAATTAAGATATCGAATTCCTCTAAACTAATGTAGCATAGAGTAACTCGAGTCGTCTCCCAACAAATGTAGTTGGTGCAAGATAAATCTCAAGATTGTATGTTATTGCTTTTGGGTTTTGGATATAAAACTGGGTTTAGGATTTGAGAGCTATGACTATGAAATGAATAACAGAGCAAGTATGAATTCTAGTTCTAATTAAAGAAAGACAATGCAGGTAAGGAAATCTACTTTACCCTAACTACAATTGCAGTAAAGAACGAACAACTTGAAATAAAGCATTTAACGAAACTAAACTTAAGGCAAAACTACAGCATTGAAGAAATCTAATCTAACCTAACTTAATTGCATGTAAATGAAGACATGAAATTTAAGCAATAGGAAGAGCAACACAAAACAAGAGTTTAGCAACTAGGAAACATCACAATTGAAAGAAATTGTTCTAATAAGCATTTAACCAAACAACATATGAGCATGAATTAAAATGACAAAGATACGTGCTATTCGAAAATGCGAGGGATCAAACTTGATACAAACATCAACAATTTAGCTCAAACAACCAACTATCAAAACAATCAACAACTGAATCAAATCTAAACACGCAAATTGACCCAAGAATCTGTGCTGTGAAGAGGTCAACTGTTGCCAATTGGGTTCTGCCGACTGATTGAAGGCTGGCGGCTGGATCTATTGCTGTGAAGAAGAAGGTGCTGCCGAATCTTGCTGAAGAAGAACTGAGAAGAAGTGGAAGGAACTGATTTGCTGTAAATTGGAGAAAACGTGCTGCTAAATCTGATGAAGGAGAACTGCTATAAATGCTGTGAAGAATTTGAAGCTACTGCTAGATTGAGCTGTGAAGAAGTGATGGAAACAAACTGCTGGAATCGAATTGCTATTAAGGAAACTACTGAAGAAAAACCGGAAAGAAAAATCTGCTGGAAAGAAGTAACATGCTGAAAAATGGGATCGGATGAAGGTGGATCGTCGCTCCCGAGCAACCGCATCAAGAGTGAGATGGCGAAGTGGAAGTCCAGCCGGCGGTGGTGGCAAACTAGGGTTCGGAACCCCTGAAACCTAGCTGTGGTCGGCGGCGATGGAGTGGAGTGGATGAGTGAGTCGGAGTTGATCGGATCGAATCGGGAACCCCTCAAACTCGATCGGTCGAAGCTCCGGCGGTGAAGATGGATGAACGAGTCGGGAACCCCTCAAACTCGGTTGATCGAAGCTCCGGCCGACTAGGGTTGGAACCCCTAACCCTAGTTGCGACGACGATGAAGATGGAGGAGAAGAAGATTGCCGCGAGCCTGCGTGTGGAGTCGATGAAAAACCTAGGTCGCGCGTCCCTCTCCCTTTTGTTCTCTTGGCTTCAGCGATTGAGTTCGGTTCGTCTCGGCTGCGTGTGGATTCAGATCACTTCGGCCCTGGTTCAGCCAAACCACAGCTTCGGTTCAGCTCAGAAAATGGTTCGGTCCAGCTTGGTTCAGTCCAGCCAGCTTCCGCGGATTGAGTCCAGTCAAGCCAGAGTCCTTTGGTTCAGTCCTTGCTCAGCCCACAGCTCAGCTTGAGTTTAGCCCAGTTCTGTGGTTCGGTCCAGCTTGGTTCAGTCCAGTCAGCCAAGCCACAGGTCATTAGAGAATTAACAACGAATGGCTGAGATTGATTTGGCTTCATCCAACGGTCAGATCTTTTCAAATCTGAATCAAACTTCACAGATCCCAATCAATGGTTCTGATCTACCTGTCCCCAACTCGGATTAAGCAGATCAGCGGTGGATGGTCCAGATCTTCCCTTTTCTTGAATGGATGGTCTAGAACATCTTGAGCTCGATCCAACGGTCAGATCACTTCTGATTTGGCTAAAATTTTCAGATCTTGATCTATGGTCAGGATTGATTCTATCTTGAACTCGGATTGACCAGGAGTTGACCGATGGCTCAGATCTAGTCTTCTCTAGAATGGACGGCTCCTATTAATCCGATGCTTGATCCCTTTGATCTGGATCCAATGTTAACTCAAGTCTGACCCGATTTGATCTAGGTTCATGATCAATTCAAGCCTACAAAATGATATTCAAATTTAGTGCCAAAAATATCCCAAATATACAAAAATTAGAATTAAAAGCCAAAATGAAGGGAATACATGAAACCTAATAAAATTGCAAACTTAAGCATATAAAATGTGGATCAAACATGGATTTTAGAGCCGAAAATAATCAACAAAATGATGGTTATCAACTCCCCCACACTTATTCTTGCACGTCTCGGGCAAGTAAACAAAACTAAAAGAAAACAACATATCTCCCAAACATTACATCCCCTATCAATACTTTAAGAAATAATAAAAGAAAGTTACTTAGGATCATCAAGTCTCAAGAATCCATGTATTTATGGTTCCAAATCTCACATAAGTCAAAAGCATGGTAATTTCATCAACTTGAATAAACTAAGCATGACAAAGACCTCACAAGATGGATATATGCACTGATGCTCACAAAAATAACATATATGAAAGTGGAGTTCTCTCAAAACATTCATGACATTGCACTACCATATGCTTGCTTATCTTCTACTTCTCCACTACTATAACATAAGTACACAAATCAAGAGGGCTTTTCAATGAATAATAATGAACCCAAGTGCTACAAGAAAACAAGAATGGTAGATAACAAAGAAGATCATAGAGAGCATGAAAGAATATCAAAGAGAATATGAGAGCATTGGGGTAATTAACATGATGTATACACTCAAACAATAGGCCAAAATAAATAACTCAATCAAACCTCCAACACTCAAAATTCTCCTTGCACATTCTCAATACAGTACACAACAACCACTTACAACTTCTCTCAAAATGCATGTAATGATTCACAACATAACTCTTGAATTTCTCTAAACAATAATGTCAAAAGAGTACACATCAAGAAAATATTTCTTTTTGTTCATCACTAACAAAATCTCGAATGCTTGAGGAATTTTTTTTTCACATAGAGAGATTTTTTTTGCATTTTTTTTTCATTCTTTTCTCTTCTTTTTTCACTTTTTTTTCATCTTTATTTTTTTTCTATCTCTCTTTCTCTTTTTTTTTTTACATAGAGAGATTTTCCTTTTTTTCACATAGGGAGTTTTTTTTTCACACAAGCATTTGTCCATATACACTTGTCTCCCCCCCCCCCCCCACACACACACTTAAAATTTGAGCGTCTCGCGAAAATTACTAAATATGTATCAAAGCATGATAACATCTCAAACTTACAATAATAGAGGCTAATAATAGACAAATAAAAATGTACTCATCATGCAATCACCCCATGCTTTCATCGAATGCTCAAGGAAAGAATAAGCTAACAAAGATATGACAGTGATAATCTAGTGACAATGAGAGGATCTGAAAGACAATGAAACATGAAGGTAATAGGTGAAACGTTCACTAGTAATAGTAGCAAAGTAGAGGAAAACTAAGAGTTCAACGAGAAAGGTTGCCTCTATCATATTCATGTAAGCTTATGCTAATGTAATTTCAAAAAGAATCAAAGCAAGTTCTAGAGTGTCAAGTATCACAAATGCTATCACACATAAGAGGATTAAGGATAGGCATGACAATATCCTCACTAGGTGATCAATAAAATGTCATGCTTAATCTAACAAGATAGAGTCTATCACCACAACAAATGACTAAATGCAATTAATATCCCCAAGCATACCAAGGAAACCAAAACTCAATAGTCAGACTTAACCATCTTTTATGATTCTCAAAGCATAATAAAGGAACATGTAAGGAGATACAACTCGAAATCAAACAAGATTTATTCAAAACCAAACAAAATGCAGAATGAGGAAACAAAGTATAAATGCAAAGTATAAAAGTAAACAAACATGCGAGTATAAACATAAAGAAAAATAAGAAAAGGAAAGTAAAGGAACAAACTCCCCTTCAAATTGGGTAGAGAGCACGGAGCATCCATCTTGGGAGAACTATCCTCACGTAGTCAATCTCGTAGTGCACGGATTTCTCCCTTATTAATTCTGCACAAGCATCTTCCGGTGGTCGGAGACGATTAAGGTTCAAGATCCACTTAAGAGAGTGAGTGCTACTAGTCAAAATAAAAGCAACTCTTCCCTCTTGATGCTTTTTGGAAGTCCTTCCAGGAGGTTAGAGTCTGTTCAGATGAAGCACCCACTCCAGAAGCCTACGTGACCCTGCAAAACCATGTAATACCTCTCTCAAGCGTGCAGGGTAAGAAAAAAGTGTAATATCGTCAATCTCTACATAAAAAGAATCCAAAAATGCAGCACATCCAAGAAAATCAATTATTGGCACCTCAATGAAGTTTTCACAATTAATATCTAAATAAGATGTAGCAAGACATACACCACAACCTAAAAAATCAACCATGGGTACCTCCATGAGTTTTTCACACTCAACTTCAGCATAAGATATAGCAAGAGATTCATCATAATAAATCACATCAATTTCAGGTGCCTCTAAAAAAAATTTACAATCCATATCCACAAAAGATGTATCAAAAGATTCATCATAACAAACAACATCAATTTTAGGTGTCTCTAAAAATTTTTTACAATCAATAAAATCAGTTTGAAGCACCTCTATGCAATCTTCAGAAGAAATAGGAGGAATACTTACCTGATCTTGCTGAAGAATACCTGAAGGTTCTATAAGAATAGATGTAATTATGAGTTCCTCCTGGTAATGAGCAATCCCTTCTTCAGGTTCAAGTTCTGGTAATTCTTGGGTTCTTGCTTTCACCATGCAAGTCCCTACACTTCCTGGTTTGTCTTCTGAATCTTCTAATGTATCCATCACTGTTGGTGGTCCCTAGGGCTTAGTGCAATCCCCTACACCTGTAGAATCATCTCCTATGCATGCTTCTTCAGTAATTTCTGCAGCAACAATATTAGAAAAATTAGGACCATCAACAACTAAATCATCACAAAATAAAAGTATAGAATGATCCTGTAAAGTTTCAGAATCGAAATCAAGGTTGTTACAAGCTCTGCTATCCATCTTCTCCAATGCCTCTAAATCAGTAGGAATGGGTGATTCTTGGGGCTCAGTGCAATCCCCTACACTTTCAATCCTATCCTCTAAATTTTCTGATGTATCAATCAATGTAGGTGGTTCCTGGGGCTCTGTGCAATCCCCTACACCTATAGATAGATTCATTTGACTTGCAATTTGCCCACTGCTTCTTTCGATGTCCTGAAGCCTTTGTTGCTTTTGTTGATATTGTAGAACTTGTTGAAACATCTCCTCCAGCCTTTGTTGTTGAGCCTCACTCTCATTAGGATTCTCAAAGCCTCCTTGATTGGTGTGGAAATCCTGTTGGTCTTGAAATGTAGCATAAGGCTGCTGAAGACCAAGAATTGGCTGTGAATTCTGAAATTGGAACTGTTGGGGCTGCTCAAATGGTTGAATGGGCTGATTAAACTGCTGAAATGGCTGATAATTAGGATGTTGTTGCTGGAAATTGTTGTTCTGAAAATTCTGAAATTGGGACTGGCATTGTTGATTGAATTGTTGAAATGCTTGAGGTTGAAAATTCTGAGTGTCTTGCTGAAAATTCTGACCTTGAAACTGGAAATCTTGCTGACATGGTTGAAATTGTGGCTGAAAAAACTGATTTGTTTGCTGAAAATTCGAATAAGGCTGTTGAAAATTTGGATTGAACCCTTGCTGAAAATTCTGAAATTGTGGTTGAAACTGCTGTGGTGGCTGATTAAATGTTTGGTACTGCTACAAATCTGAATAGGGCTACTGAAATTGTTGAAAAGGCTGACATTGTAGCTGCCCTTGCTGAAATTGATAACTTGGTTGTTGAAAATTTGATTGGGACTGCTGAAAAGATTGGTTTTGCTGCTGAAACTGCTGACATGGCTGCTGGTAAGTAGGTGAATCACTGTTGGGTCTCTGTTGGGATTTCAAGTCCTTAATCACATTTTTTAACCTCACCAGTGCATCTTTGAGCTCTGTATAGTCCTTTGGTGAAAACATTTTGATCTTGCAGCCCTGTCACAAAGCAAACAAAATGGCAGCAACCGTATATAAAAGATAAAACAATCAGAATAGAATCAAAGGATATAATTATCAAGCACCACTACATTCCCCGGCAACGGTGGCAAATTTGATAACCGTTTTTTGTCGTATTACGGTTTCAAATACAATTAAGATATCGAATTCCTCTAAACTAATGTAGCATAGAGTAACTCGAGTCGTCTCCCAACCAATGTAGTTGGTGCAAGATAAATCTCAAGATTGTATGTTATTGCTTTTGGGTTTTGGATATAAAACTGGGTTTAGGATTTGAGAGCTATGACTACGAAATGAATAACAGAGCAAGTATGAATTCTAGTTCTAATTAAAGAAAGACAATGCAGGTAAGGAAATCTACTTTACCCTAACTACAATTGCAGTAAAGAACGGACAACTTGAAATAAAGCATTTAACGAAACTAAACTTAAGGCAAAACTACAGCATTGAAGAAATCTAATCTAACCTAACTTAATTGCATGTAAATGAAGACATGAAATTTAAGCAATAGGAAGAGCAACACAAAACAAGAGTTTAGCAACTAGGAAACATCACAATTGAAAGAAATTGTTCTAACAGGCATTTAACCAAAGAACATATGAGCATGAATTAAAATGACAAAGATACGTGCCATTCGAAAATGCGAGGGATCAAACTTGATACAAACATCAACAATTTAGCTCAAACAACCAACTATCAAAACAATCAACAACTGAATCAAATCTAAACATGCAAATTGACCCAAGAATCTGTGCTGTGAAGAGGTCAACTGCTGCCAATTGGGTTCTGCCAACTGATTGAAGGCTGGCTGCTGGATCTATTGCTGTGAAGAAGAAGGTGCTGCCGAATCTTGCTGAAGAAGAACTGAGAAGAAGTGGAAGGAACTGATTTGCTGTAAATTGGAGAAAACGTGCTGCTAAATCTGATGAAGGAGAACTGCTATAAATGCTGTGAAGAATTTGAAGCTACTGCTAGATTGAGCTGTGAAGAAGTGCTGGAAACAAACAGCTGGAATCGAATTGCTATTAAGGAAACTACTGAAGAAAAATCGGAAAGAAAAATCTGCTGGAAAGAAGTAACATGCTGAAAAATGGGATCGGATGAAGGTGGATCGTCGCTCCCGAGCAACCGCATCAAGAGTGAGATGGCGAAGTGGAAGTCCGGCCGGCGGTGGTGGTAAACTAGGGTTCAGAACCCCTGAAACCTAGCTGTGGTCGGCGGCGATGGAGTGGAGTGGATGAGTGAGTCGGAGTTGATCGGATCGAATCGGGAACTCCTCAAACTCAATCGGTCGAAGCTCCGGCGGTGAAGGTGGATGAACGAGTCGGGAACCCCTCAAACTCGATTGATCGAAGTTCCAGCCGACTAGGGTTGGAACCCCTAACCCTAGTTGCGGCGACGATGATGATGGAGGAGAAGAAGATCGCAGCGAGCCTGCGTGTGGAGTCGATGAAAAACCTAGGTCGCGCGTCCCTCTCCCTTTTGTTCTCTTGGCTTCAGCGATTGAGTTCGGTTCGTCTCGGCTGCGCGTGGATTCAGATCACTTCGGCCCTGGTTCAGCCAAACCACAGCTTCGGTTCAACTCAGAAAATGGTTCGGTCCAGCTTGGTTCAGTCCAGCCAGCTTCCGCGGATTGAGTCCAGTCAAGCCAGAGTCCTTTGGTTCAGTCCTTGCTCAGTCCACAGCTCAGCTTGAGTTCAGCCCAGTTCTGTGGTTCGGTCCAGCTTGGTTCAGTCCAGTCAGCCAAGCCACAGGTCATTAGAGAATTAACAACGAACGGCTGAGATTGATTTGGCTTCATCCAACGGTCAGATCTTTTCAGATCTGATCCAAACTTCACAGATCCCAATCAATGGTTCTGATCTACCTTTCCCCAACTCGGATTAAGCAGATCAGCGGCGGATGGTCCAGATCTTTCCTTTTCTTGAATGGATGGTCTAGAACATCTTGAGCTCGATCCAACGGTCAGATCACTTCTGATTTGGCTGAAATTTTCAGATCTTGATCTATGGTCAGGATTGATTCTATCTTGAACTCGGATTGACCAGGAGTTGACCGATGGCTTAGATCTAGTCTTCTCTAGAATGGGCGGCTCCTATTAATCTGATGTTTGATCCCTTTGATCTGGATCCAATGCTAACTCAAGTCTGACCCGATTTGATCTAGGTCCATGATCAATTCAAGCCTACAAAATGATATTCAAATTTAGTGCCAAAAATATCCCAAATATACAAAAATTAGAATTAAAAGCCAAAATGAAGGGAATACATGAAACCTAATAAAATTACAAACTTAAGCATATAAAATGTGGATCAAACATGGATTTTAGAGCCGAAAATAATCAACAAAATGATGATTATCAGTCACTATCTATTTTAATATTAGTTGCATAGGGGTATTTATTTCTTTAGAATTTTCCATTCTAAACTTTTTAATTAATTCTTTAGCATAATTAAATTGGTGAATATAATTTCCATCCTTAGTTTGTTTAATTTGGAGTCCTAAGAAGAATGTTAGCTCACCTACTAGGTTCATTTCAAATTCACTTTCCATTACTTTTATAATTTCCTTTAAAAAGCTTGTGTTAATTGAGCCAAAAATAATATCATCTACATAGATTTAGGCTATAAATATATTATCTAGGTTTTAACAAATAAGGTTGGGTCAATTTAACCTTGGTTAAACCCCTTAGAAACTAAGTGGATAATCTTTCATATCAGACTCTAGGTGCTTGTTTTAGTCTATATAGAGCCATTTTAAGTTTAAAAACATAGCTAGGATGGTCTAAGTCCTCAAAACTCGGGGTTGACTTATATAAACCTCCTCTTTTATAAATCCATTTAGGAAGACAAACCTAACATCCATTTCATACAACTTAAATCCCTTATGGGTTGCATAGGCTAAAAGCACTCTGATTAATTGAAGTCTAGCTACAAGTGTATAAGTTTTATCATAGTCTAATCCCTCAATTTGACTGAACCCTTTAGCTACCAAATGAGCTTTATTTCTAACGATTTCTCCTTTATCATTTAACTTGTTCTTAAAAACTCACTTAGTGTCTATAATTGTCTTACCTTCTAGTTTTGGTACTGAGTCCCAGACTTGGTTTCTCTCAAATTGAGCTAGTTCTTTTATATAGCTATAATCCAGTCTGGGTTAGGTAAGACTTCTTTTATGGACTTAGGTTCAATCATAGAAATCATGTCAATCTGACTTAGGTTTCTATAGGATGATCTAGTTCTAACTCCTAAGGTTAGGTTACCAAAATTTGTCAGTTGGGTGATTTGTCCTTATCTTAAATGATGGTTCATTTGGTTCAGTAATTGGATGATCTAGTTCTAACTCCTAAGGTTAGGTTACCCAAAATTTGTCAGTTGGGTGATTTGTCCTTATCTTAAATGATGGTTCATTTGGTTCAGTAATTGGTTCATCTGGTTTGCATACTGACATTGTTGGGCTTCCATATGGTTAAGTCGTCGTCAGTCATCTAGTTGCTTTACCACTCAACCACTTGTTGTGGTGGTTGCTAGAGTAGGAGCAACTGTCCTATTACGCCACACTAGACCACTCATGTACAATGGATGTTGGAGTTGTAGGCAAGCAGTTGACACCCTCACCGTTGCTTCCGAGGTATATCAGAGCTGTTGATAGCTTCCCCTATATATCGGGGCTTTGGAGCAGTTTGCTCCCCAGCATCCTGTTCACTCAACCACATGTATTAGTGGTATTTATTAGAGTGCGTACAATTGTCACAGCCCTACCCACTCGGTCACATAGATGGGATGTGTTGGCAGCTTGACTGGCATCAGGGGTAACACATGTCATTGCATCATATGCATATATTGCATTTATGCATTTTCTTGTGGTTGTTGCATTTATATGAGCTATGTTTGCTGCATTTGGTTGACATGCATGTATGTTTTGATATTGTGATATCATGAGGTTTTTCGTACATGCTTAGTTGTTATTCGACTTTATACTATGTTATTTTACAGATGTTTTATAGGTTTAGGTATTCTTATATCCCTTAGAGATTGTACTTGTTGTTTTCTTTACTTATTACAGCTTGATTTTGTCATGCTATTGTCTATTCATATACCCGCTGAGTCCGCTCGAACTCACCACCCCTGCTTCTTCTTTTTGTTTCATATAGCAGGTAGTTGCATTTCTTAGAGCCAGGAGAGGATCCAATTGTCAGTCCCCCGGAGTTGAGTTGTTTCCGTATTTGGTTTTAGTTGCTTTATTTTCTGCACTTTGTGAGTTTTGCATTTTATTTATTTATCCGGTATCGTCCTAGCAGACTTTTATTTATATCTTGTTGGTTTGCTATGTTCATATCTTTTGGGTATTCGGACTCTCCTCTCTGCTAATTTAAATTTGTCTAAAGCTATTAACTGGGTGGTTGTGGATTTTCTTACTACTGTGAGGCCAACCTGTAACACCCGAAAATTCTCAAAACTAATTTTAGAAATATCCTAGAATTTATTCTGAATTTATGGATATTTTTATAGAATTTTTCCATGGACAAATAAGGCAAAAAGGAATAAATATAAAATGTGCAGTAAAAAGAAATAAGAAGGGTTTGAACCTGAGACCTTTCAAGTGAGAGGAGAATGGGATGACCAAGTGGAGTGGTTCGCTTTTGATGAAATAGATTAAGGGAAACAATAGATAAGGTAGAATTAGTTAAATTCGCCCCCATAAGTATAAAAGAGGGAATTACGAGTTTTAGGTTAATTTTCTCCCAACCCAGCGACGCCGACGCCCTCCCTCATGCACGCGACCTCTCCTCTCGCTCTCTCTCTCCCTCTCGCGATTTTCTTCCTCTTCTCCTCTTCTCTTGCCGCCCAAGACAAAGGGGAAGCCAAGGGAAGGTCTCAAGAGGCCCTATTCTCTACGGGGACCCTCATAGACGCAAGGAGAACGCCAAGAAGCAAGGAGAACGTTGTAGTTCGACGTTCCCTCAGGAATTTCAGATTTTTATTCGTAAGAAAACCTAGCGCAGGATGTAAGTATCCCTCACCTGTAGTATAAGTAGTTTCGGTTGACGTTTCGTATGTTTTATTTCCTTATATGTATGTCCTACGATTAGAAATCGTGGATTATGAACAAGTATGTTGTATTAACCCTTCGGATTAGTTTTAGAGTCTGAAGGTATCCCTGGATGGGCTTGAGTGCACTTACCCTTCAGTTTCGGGTTAAGGAGCACGTTCGAGTACCCAGGGAGCGACTTTAAAAGAAAAGAAAGGGTTAAGTCGCAAGGTGTTTGTTAAATTGTTAGTCAGTTAATGCTATAGAAAGCATTAAAGAATAGAAATTCTTGCTTCAGTTATGATTGGGACCAAGGTCCAGTGGGATGGGCTCCTAGTTGCCCCTAGGTTTAGATAACCTAGTAAAAGCAAGAATCAGAAGAGAAAAAGAAAAGTATAAAAGAACTATTTTATTTTCAGTTGGCATTGAACCGGACTTCGGTCCAGGGATGGGCTCCAAGTTGCCCCTAGGTTCAGATAACCTAGTATGGGATGAGCTCCTAGTTGCCCCTAGGTTTAGATAACCTAGTAGAACCCTAATGGATTCGGGATTTGCTACCTCGGGTTTATTAGGGATGCACGCACAGTTGGTACATTGCCGGGCCCACAGCAGTTGATTATTACTTTCACCTACTATATGTATTTAGTTTTCAGAAATTCATATTAGCACGTGGTAAATTTAATAATTAGTTTTATGTTAGTTAGTTTCAGTTCCAGTTCAGATATGCATGTCATGCTATAGCTTACTTTTCAGTTTTATTCAGTATGTGCCATGTCTCAGTTATATGCCATGACATTCTATGATATGTATTTTAGCATGAGCCTAGCATGATTACTTATGGTTATGAGCATGTATGTGCATAACATGTTTTACAAAAGCATAATTCGTGTTTTCATAGTTTGTGAGGCTAGATGGTACTTACTAAGTTTTATGCTTATTAGTTTGCATTTCCTTATACTGCAGATACAGGTAAAGGAAAGCACTAGTAGCGGAGGCGGCGGGCTTGATGCAAAGTGTGTGTGGTGGTGGAGTTGGAATAAAAGTCTTCGGAACTTGCAAAGCATAGAAATAATCCTTCTTTATGTTTCTTTAGTTATTCCGCAATATATTATGTGAACCATGTATGAACTTAATTAGACTTGTATTCGTGGTGCCTAGTATGCTTGAAGTAGTTTACTTACCTGACTTAATGTTGGTTTTGTGAATACTTGAATGTCATGAGTCATTTACTTGTGATAGAATAATTTAGACCCATGTTTTCGCTTTAGGAGTAAGAAGTTGATACTTTTGATTTACATGCTAATTACTTAAGATATGCTTGTTCTAAGATTAGTGCACCACATGGAATGACATGTAGTAGCTAAGGATGCCTTTAGATAGGAATACTGAATAGTTTCAATAAGAAGTTGATACGAACTTGGCACATTCATGTTATGCTTCTACATGTCGTTTTTGTGATTTCTAAGTTGCTATACATGCTAGAAACCCTCCAAAAACGTGTAATAAATGCCCTAGAATGATTGTGGAACTTTATTTATGTCATTCTGCTTGATAGATATGATTTTGGTACATTGTGGCTCAAGTTTGATACATTCTAGAAATATGAAAACTGAAATTTCAGAACTACCAGTCAACTGGGAAAATACCAGTCGTCTGCTATCGGGCACAGAAACATTCTGTGGCCCGACCAGTTGACTGGCATATAGCAGTCGACTGGTACTGTGTAAACAAAACTGGTGTAGAGCAGCTGGTTAGTGCTTTAGCCATGCAACGCAGAGGTTGGGGAATCGAATCCTGCCAAGATAATAAAATAAATAATAGTTTTGCTTTATTTTGGGCTAGTTAGTACTTTCAACATGTTTGTGAATTGTTAGTTCAGTAAATAGCAAAATAAGAATTTTTAAAATTCTCCCACTTGGGTTTAGCATCTAGAAAAGCATTATCAGAAATCAGTAATTAGCCAGTTAGTTAGTTAGTTAGTAGTGATCCGCCTTGAATCTTAGTACCAGAAGGCGGTTCGTTACAGAGTGGTATCAGAGCAAGTTCCATCTTTCCTCCCCACACACATCAGCATCAGACCTGCAGCTTCCATGTAAGAGTACCTCTCACATTACCATATTTTCTTGCTTTCAGATTTATAGTATTTTCATGTTATTCATGCTATCTGTGTTCTAGTCAGTTTTTGTTTACGGTTAACGGAAGCATGCTTAATACTTTAGTTTATATCTGATAGCATGTTGTTAGAATTAAAATATGAACTGTATGTCCTCTGTTATTTAGATAATGGCTAGAGGACGCCCAACTAGAAGGGCACCAGCTATTGAGCCTCAATAGGAGGCAACTGACATAGTGACTCCACCTAATCTCGTGGAGATAGTGGCTCAGCTCCAGAGACAGATAGCTGAGCAGCAGTGGGAGATAACCACTTTAAGGGCTAATCAGCAGACCACACCTACTGCTACGCCAGGACCAAATGTGGAAACCCCGATAGTGACAGAGGTTCCACCTAGAGCACCAATCCCACCAATAGCACCAGAAGCCCCAGCAGTAGGGGCTAGAAGAAAAGCATATCTAGTTCAGTGGCAGAAACTCAAATCAGAGAACTTTTCAGGCACTAGTGAACCATAGGATGCACAAGCCTGGTTCAAAACCCTGGAGAGTACCATGGAGCTTCTGGACTGGCCAGAACATAAGAAAGTAAAGTGCGTCTCCTTCTGCCTAGCAGGAGATGCTAGAATATGGTGGGAAAGGGTGAAGGCCAAGCGAGACATAAATCAGATAACGTGGGCCAACTTCAAAGCAGAGTTCTTCGAAGAATTCTTTCATATGCAGGTTACTAACTGGCATTTTGATGAATTCACTGAATTTCGTCAAGGTAACCTATCAGTAGAGGAAGCCGTGAAGAGATTCAACAGATTGGCTCGCCTACGCCCTGAACTTGTCAGCACCGAGAGCGAGTCAAGCTAATGCTCAAATGCTAAGGCCAGAAATAGCATTGAATGTGGCCAGCGGCGTCCATAGGCCGCAAACCTCAGAAGAACTAGTTAGCAGTGCTCTGATCACCGAGCACTACCTGAACAGCATGCAACAGCAGAAGTCAGTCATGATAGAAAGTAAAGGCCAAGGCAGTTCAGGAACTCAGAAACCCCAGGGTGTTCGCAGAGAAGTTAACTATACCTCCAAATGTACTCAGTGGCCAGTTCTTAACCACCCTACCTTCAGGAGAGATTATAGCATCCACGCCCTGGCCCCGTGTAGTGCCAATCAGTATAGCGAGCAGAGAGCTTTATGGTGATCTGATAGTGCTAGATATGACTGATTATGATGTCATTTTTGGAATGGACTTCCTAATCAAGTACGGTGCCTCCATAGAATGCCTTAAAAGGAAAGTCATATTCCAACCTGAAGAAGGAGTGCAGTTTGAATGCATCTGAGAACCCAAGAGAAAGGCCAAGAAATTTCTCTCAGCTCTAAAAGCACAGAAATTGCTGGATTCAGGATGTACCGGATTTCTAGCACATGTAGTCAATACCGAACAAGAGAAGGACCAAAAGCTAGAAGAGGTCCGAGTGGTATGCAACTACCCAGCAGTTTTCCCTGATGAGCTACCAGGCCTAGCACCAGACAGAGAGATTAAATTTGAGATCGAACTCATTCCGGGTACAAATCCGATCTCAAAAGCACCATACCGTATGGCACCAGCAGAATTGAAAGAACTTCAGGAGCAACTACAGGAGTTACTCGACAAGGGCTTCATCCGCCCTAGTCATTCACCATGGGGAGCTCCAGTGTTGTTCGTGAAGAAGAAAGACGGGTCCATGCGCCTGTGTATAGATTATCGAGCTTTGAATCAAGTCACCATTAAGAACCGGTGCCCTCTACCCAGGATCGATGATTTGTTCGATCAGCTAAAGGGATCCACGGTCTTCTCAAAGATAGATTTGAGATCCGGCTATCACCATGTCAAAGTCAGAGAGGGTGATATTCCCAAGACAGCTTTCAGAACCAGATATGGGCACTACGAGTTTGTAGTCATGCCTTTTGGGGTCACAAATGCTCCAGCGACATTTATGGACCTCATGAACAGAGTATTCAGGGAGTACTTAGATAAGTTTGTCATCGTCTTTATTGATGACATTCTTATCTACTCAGGAACTCAGGAGGAACATGCTGAGCATCTCAGGACAGTATTGCAGATCCTTCAGCAGAGCCAGCTGTATGCAAAGTTCTCAAAATGTGAATTCTGGCTCGATCAGGTGTCTTTTCTAGGTTACATCATCTCCAAGGAAGGGGTGATGGTAGACCCCAGCAAAATAGAAGTAGTAAGTAACTGGATCAGACCGAAGAATGTCAGTGAGATCAGAAGTTTTCTGGGTCTAGCCGGTTACTACAGGAAGTTCGTAGAGAATTTCTCTAGAATAGCCTCCCCACTGACATCTCTTACCAGAAAGAACAGAAAGTTTCAGTGGACAGAGGACTGCGAGAACAGTTTTACAGAATTAAAGAGAAGATTGACTAGTGCTCCCATCCAAACTCTTCCACAGACCACTGACAGCTTTGACATATATAGCGATGCTTCTAAATTAGGACTTGGAGCAGTGCTGATGCAGAATGGCAAGGTTATTGCCTATGCCTCTAGACAACTCAAGGATTATGAGAAGAATTACCCTACCCATGACCTTGAGCTAGCTGCAGTAGTGTTCGCTCTCAAGATTTGGAGGCATTTCTTATACGGAGCCCAGTGTAGGATTTTCACAGATCATCAGAGTCTAAAGTATTTCTTTACTCAGAAGGATCTGAATATGAGACAACGCAGGTAGCTTGAGCTAGTCAAGGATTATGACATTGACATCCTCTACCATCCAGGTAAAGCTAATAAGGTGGCAGATGCACTTAGCAGAAAATCTAGTGCCACCCTACTAGCTTTGTCCACGATGTCACAGCCCCTTCGGAAAGAGTTATCAGAGTTCGGACTGAAAATTTTAGTTGGGCAGCTCTCCACTTTGACATTAGTGTCAACCCTGATTGAAGACATCCAGACAGCACAGGATCAAGATCCTGACCTTCAGAAAATCAAGTAGGGGATAGCAGGAGCCGAAAATGAAGAATTTCGCCTATCAGATAATGGGACACTGTACTACGGTGACCGCTTATGTGTTCCGAACCAAGAAGAGCTCCGAAGGATGATCCTAGAGGACGCACATAGATCTCCTTATGCAATGCATCCTGGTTCCACCAAAATGTACCAAGACCTCAGGGGACGTTTTTGGTGGCCTGGGATGAAGAGAGACATCGCCAGATATGTCAGTACCTGTCTGACATGCCAAAGAGTCAAGGCAGAACATCAGAGACCAGGTGGAGTTCTGCAGCCTATTTAGATTCCAGAATGGAAATGGGAAGATATTTCCATGGATTTTATAGTGGGACTACCCAGAACAATGAAGGGATATGATATAATCTGGGTAATAGTAGACAGATTGACTAAGTCTGCCCACTTCCTAGCTATCAGGATCTCCTATTCCATGGAACAGCTAGCTCAGTTATACCTCAAGGAGATCGTCAGACTACATGGGGTTCCTAGGACTATCATCTCAGATAGGGATAGTAGGTTCACTTCGCACTTCTGGGAGTGCGTACAGACAACACTAAGCACTAAACTGAAGTTTAGCACAGTTTTCCATCCTCAGACAGATGGTCAGACAGAGAGAGTTAATCAAGTACTAGAAGATATGCTCAGAGCTTGTGCTCTAGATTTCAAGGGCAGTTGGTGCAGATACCTGTGCTTAGCAGAATTCGCCTACAATAATAGTTATCAGGCCACTATCGGCATGGCACCCTATGAGGCTTTATATGGGCGGAGGTGTAGATCTCCTATCTGCTGGTACGAGGGTGGTGAGAGGCAAGAGTTAGGCCTACGGACAGATCTTATAGATGATACCACCGTAGCCATACAGCAGATCCGCTAGAGAATAGAAACAGCTCAGAGCCGCCAGAAGAGCTATGCTGATACACGGCGCAGACCATTAGAGTTTGAAGTTGGGGATTCAGTATTCCTCAAAGTGGCTCCCATGAAGGGAGTAATGCGTTTTGGGAAGAAGGGCAAGCTAAGTCCCAGATATGTAGGACCATACCCCATCACTAGAAGAGTTGGCAAAGTAGCTTATGAGTTGGAGCTACCTCAGGAGATGTCAGCTATCCACAATGTATTTCATGTTTCCATGCTGAAGAAGCATATCCCAGATGCCACCCAGGTGATAGAGCCACAGACGGTACAAGTTCGCGAAGATCTCAGTTATGATAGTCGGCCTATTCAGATAATAGATCGAGCAGTTAAGAAATTACGAAACAAGGAGGTACCATTAGTGAAAGTCATATGGCAAAATCACAGAGTAGAAGAGGCAACCTGGGAACCAGAGGACAGCATGGGACAGAAATATCCAGAGTTGTTTTAAGTTTGAGGACGAACTTTTTATAAGGTATGGGGGATTGTAACACCCGAAAATTCTAAAAACTAATTTTAAAAATATCCTAGAATTTATTCCGAATTTATGGATATCTTTATAGAATTTTTCCATGGACAAATAAGGTAAAAAAGAATAAATATAAAATGTGCAGTAAAAAAAAATAAGAAGGGTTTGAACCCTAGACCATTCCGGTGAGAGGAGAATGGGCTGACCAAGTGGGATGGTTTGCTTTTGTTGAAATAGATTAAGGGAAACAATAGATAAGGTAGAATTAGTTAAATTCGCCCCCATAAGTATAAAAGAGGGAGTTACGAGTTTTAGGTTAATTTTCTCCCAACCCAGCGACGCCGACACCCTCCCTCACGCACGCGACCTCTCCTCTCGCTCTCTCTCTCCCTCTCGCGATTTTCTTCCTCTTCTCCTCTTCTCTTGCCGCCCAAGACAAAGGGGAAGCCAAGGGAAGGTCTCAAGAGGCCCTATTCTCTACGGGGACCCTCATAGACGTGAGGAGAATGCCAAGAAGCAAGGAGAACGTTGTAGTTCGACGTTCCCTCAGGAATTTCAGATTTTTATTCGTAAGAAAACCTAGCGCAGGATGTAAGTATCCCTCACCTGCAATATAAGTAGTTTCGGTTGACGTTTTGTATGTTTTATTTCCTTATATGTATGTCCGACGATTAGAAATCGTGGATTATGAACAAGCACGTTGTATTAACCCTTTGGATTAGTTTTAGAGTCTGAAGGTATCCCTGGATGGGCTTGAGTGCACTTACCCTTCAGTTTCGGGTTAAGGAGCACGTTCGAGTACCCAGGGAGCGACTTTAAAAGAAAAGAAAGGGTTAAGTCGCAAGGTGTTTGTTAAATTGTTAGTCAGTTAATGCTATAGAAAGCATTAAAGAATAGAAATTCTTGCTTCAGTTATGATTGGGACCAAGGTCCAGTGGGATGGGCTCCTAGTTGCCCCTAGGTTTAGATAACCTAGTAAAAGCAAGAATCAGAAGAGAAAAAGAAAAGTATAAAAGAACTATTTTATTTTCAGTTGGCATTGTACCAGACTTCGGTCCAGGGATGGGCTCCAAGTTGCCCCTAGGTTCAGATAACCTAGTATGGGATGAGTTCCTAGTTGCCCCTAGGTTTAGATAACCTAGTAGAACCCTAATGGATTCGGGATTTGCTACCTCGGGTTTATTAGGGATGCGCGCACAGTTGGTACATTGCCGGGTCCACAGCAGTTGATTATTACTTTCACCTACTATATGTATTTAGTTTTCAGAAATTCATATTAGCACGTGGTGAATTTAATAATTAGTTTTATGTTAGTTAGTTTCAGTTCCAGTTCAGATATGCATGTCATGCTATAGCTTACTTTTTAGTTTTAGTTTAGTATGTGTCATGTCTCAGTTATATGCCATGACATTCTATGATATGTATTTTAGCATGAGCCTAGCATGATTACTTATGGTTATGAGCATGTATGTGCATAACATATTTTACAAAAGCATAATTCGAGTTTTCATAGTTTTGTGAGGCTAGATGGTACTTACTAAGCTTTATGCTTATTAGTTTGCATTTCCTTATACTGCAGATACAGGTAAAGGAAAGCACTAGTAGCGGAGGCGGCGGGCTTGATGCAAAGTGTGTGTGGTGGTGGAGTTGGAATAAAAGTCTTCGAAACTTGCAAAGCATAGAAATAATCCTTCTTTATGTTTCTTTAGTTATTCCGCAATATATTATGCGAACTATGTATGAACATAATTAGACTTGTATTCGTGGTGCCTAGTATGCTTGAAGTAGTTTACTTACCTGACTTAATGTTAGTTTTGTGAATGCTTGAATGTCATGAGTCATTTACTTGTGATAGAATAATTTAGACTCATGTTTACGCTTTAGGAGTAAGAAGTTGATACTTTTGATTTACATGCTAATTACTTAAGATATGCTTGTTCTAAGATTAGTGCACCACATGGAATGACATGTAGTAGCTAAGGATGCCTTTAGATAGGAATACTGAATAGTTTCAATAAGAAGTTGATACGAACTTGGCACATCCATGTTATGCTTCTACATGTCGTTTTTGTGATTTCTAAGTTGCTATACATGCTAGAAACCCTCCAAAAACGTGTAATAAATGCCCTAGAATGATTGTGGAACTTTATTTATGTCATTCTGCTTGATAGATATGATTTTGGTACATTGTGGCTCAAGTTTGATACATTCTAGAAATCTGAAAACTGAAATTTCAGAACTACCAGTCAACTGGGAAAATACCAGTCGACTGGTATCGGGCATAGAAACATTCTGTGGCCCAACCAGTCGACTGGCATATAGCAGTCGACTGGTACTGTGTAAAACAAAACTGGTGTAGAGCAGCTGGTTAGTGCTTTAGCCATGCAACGCAGAGGTTGGGGGATCTAATCCTGCCAAGATAATAAAATAAAAGTTTTGCTTTGTTTTGGGCTAGTTAGTACTTTCAACATGTTTATGAATTGTTAGTTCAGTAAATAGCAAAATAAGAATTTTTATAATTCTCCCACTTGGGTTTAGCATCTAGAAAAGCATTATCAGAAATCAGTAATTAGCCAGCCAGTTAGTTAGTTAGTAACGATCCGCCTTGAAGCTTAGTACCAGAAGGCGGGTCGTTACACAGCCATATGTGGTTGAGCTATATTGATTTGGTGTGATGTATTATATGTCCCAACTCGTCCGCCGTATAGGGGAGATGCTGCCCAATTTTTTGTAAGCATGTGCCTCTAGGGGGCGTGACAATTTTTGGTATTAAAGCCAGGTTTTACGATGTTTTAGTATCTGTGGGTTTACGGAGTTGTTTTACGAGGTCTATCCATATTTTACTGATTTGGTTGTATTTTTGCGGAGTCATTTCCTTGACATGGTTCGGTCTGGTTGTGTTTTGGGACTTAGCAGCAATGAGATCTCTCCCGACAAACAAGAAGTAAGTTGGTTTTAAATTTGAATAAAATTATATCTAAATAATATATGTTGGTATTGTTAACAGGTATGACTCGTCGTATTGAGTTGCCTCCACCCCGTGCTCGTGCTCGTGGACAACGATCATGGGGGAGGCCAGAGGAGGCCGAGGGAGACACAAGTCAGGAGGTTGAGTGGCCCACCAGAGTGGAGCCGACTGGTCGTGGATCAGCTCACCAGGACCCTTTGGGTGAGCTGAGACCTCCACCACTGAGAGTACCTCCTCCTTATCTGACAGCAGTTCCAGTCATACCATCAGAGGCAGGTCCATCAGTGCCACCAATGGCAGTTCTTGGAGTGCCATCAGTGGTACCCCCTGCCCAAGCGGGTTGGCTTCTAGACAGAGCTTGGATTCCGTTGTTGGCAGCGTCTGTGAAGGGTCGATTCACACTGTTCCATGGAGAACCAGATCTGTATGATGCTCGTACCTGGTTGGAGATATTAGAGGGCACTTTCAGCTATATGACCCTCACAAACATAGAGAAGGTGGAGTTGGCTATATATCACCTTCGAGATCAGGTCGTCACTTAGTGGAACATGCAGAAGACTCTTATTGGTGGACCACCAATTTCTTGGGTTTCTTTTTGCGAAGCTTTTGAGGGAAAGTATTATCCTGTTGCGTTTTGTACGGCCCGACGACATGAGTTTCTTGCTCTTCATCAGGGAGATCGCTTAGTTATGGAGTATGAGGCGGAATTCAATCGCTTAGCGGAGTAAGATGTGTATACTGAAAGACATGAATTTCTTTATATGAACATCTTCCTTTTGAAAAGAGAATCACAACTACACTAGGTGCTTGTTTACATTAGTACATGCACGAAGTCCAATTACATTGCGTTGTAGATAACATGGTGTGTGGTGTCACACGGAAGATCATGTTATCAGTTCCTTGCTTAGTATAAAATAGAGGTCCACTACCGAGATGGAATTGGACAACCCATCGGGATGGTTGTAGTGTAATTAGGTGTGGTTGGTCTTGACCATAGAATTATACTAGTGTGCTTTGAGTACATTGGGTAGGACCAAAACCCAAGGTTATCCAATTTATACTGACTCGATAATTGGATAGGACCTCAAGATATATTATGGAGTACGATCCCTTACTCTCGAAATAATATCGGACATATATTATTAATTATTATTTCTTTGATTTACCAATGGGCGAGATCTATTCTGTCAGATCGATAATCCCGTTAAGTTGGGAGATAATATTAATAATATGATGTGCCGATGATTATTGACGGAATTCGTGTCCTGGTGAGTCAGGATGATGATGCCCTCTTGATGAGATCAAAAGGTTCATCGTGCTAAACCCTGCAGGTGGATTTGATCTGGCACGATGATAAGGTTGAGTGGTACTAGATAAGGACTCAGAAGTTAATTAATTTGAATTGTCAGTAATTTAAATTAATTAACGGACATTCGAGATCTTAAACACGGGGAGATGGATGACTCGTAATATGTGGAGCTCATATGTAAATATGGGAGTTGGTGAGGTAATTCAATGAGAGCCCTTTAGTGGAATGGATCCTCATTAATGGACCGGGTCCATTAGCAGGCCAACATCAAACTCCTCCTCATGGTCCTATCGTAGCCCTATATATATCCCATGGTGGTATGAAACCAAGAGGTTAATCGATCCAATTAATTAAATCCAATAGATCACAAAACCCTAATTTCTCCTCTCCCTCTCTCCCTCTCTCTCTCTTCTCTCGGCGCCGAAGAACAGATGCGATGGGGTCTTCTCCACTCATGCACGAACAAGCGGTGGCCTCTTCTCCACTCACGCATGGGCGTCGGTGGAGATTATTCTCCATGCATGGCGTCGGTGGAGATCATTCTCCATGCATGGCGTCGGTGGAGAATTCTGAGTGGAGAAAGGCTCTGCCTCGATGGAGAATTCAATCATGCTTGTGAGGAAAATTCTCCTCTTGGAGGATTAAGCATCTCGGTGGAGAGGTTGAAAGCAGGCGAAGCAAATTTCTCCTATTGGAGAATTAATTTTCTCCTCGGTGGCGAATTTGTCTAACCGCCGAGAGATGGCAACCAAGCACCTCACGCATGGCGGTCCAAGGCAAATAAGCTGCTCACGCGACTTGCTTCAAGAAGAGCAAACGGATTGCATGAGGGATCAGCTTGCTTCACCAAGTTGCTCATGCAGTTTGCTTCAAGTGGAGCAGCCAAGTTTGCGTGAGGAAGCACTTGTTTCAAGGGGAATAGCCAGGATGCGTGAGGGAGTAACTTGCTCCAAGGGAGTAGCCAAGATGCTCAAGGCTCGGGTGTCGGCAGAGGAGATGAGGAATAATAGGGTTTGTGTTTGGATTATCCTCTTCCTTGGAGCGGCCGGCGGCATCCCTTGCTTAGGGATTGGTTGGCGCAAGGAGACGGGATCGACTTGGTGACCACGGGTCTTGGTAGATCGTCGTCCACACAACGTCCAAGAGGGGAGGGTCATACGGTAGAAGATCGTAATGTATCATCCTTGGCTCCTTTCGTTCGTATTTGTGCTTATTCATGTGATTCGTCATTTTATGTTTGTTATTTAATTATTTTGATTGCGAATCATAGTTAATAATTATTTAACTGGACCCCGACCATAAACACAAAAGCCGACGATCAACTCATCGTCTTTTCCGCAGTCGAACGGTCGAGCAAATTACAAGGCCGATTTTGGTAATTGGCTAAGTTGTAATTTGGATCGTTCGATACGGCACGAGACGGTCGATGGGAGACGGGTCTCCACTCAGATTAATTTTTAATCTGTAGACATGGAGAGGTCTCTCGGATCGACCAGGTATTCGCTGAGGAAACCCGCCAAGCCATACCCAACAATTGGTATCAGAGCTGAGGTTTCCGACTTTGTGTGTTTAGGATTGATTAATTTTTGCAATTCATACATTTTATTTTGCTGGATGATGCGTGGATGTGCGTAGGCTAACTTTGTGTTGCAGACACGAGATTCCAATTTCATGGCCAAATATGTGTTGTGTGATTGGTTTACATATTTTTGTAATTAATTAATCCTCGGGGTTGACGATGCTAGGTATTTAATTTTTGTAATTAAATACGGCGCATGTTTAGCCGAGTTATTTATTTACAGTTGATCTAGATTTCATGTACACTCCCTCGAGGAATATAGGATCGATGATGTAAATAATTAGCTAGTCATTTCGGTGTGGAAATCCCTCATGGTAGCTTGCGCAGAATGAAGGGAGGAGTAGATGAAATGACGACACGACTGGGGGCACATTAGAGACCAAGGGCCATGAAAGTTGGAAAATCTAGGATTTTCTCTATGTTTTTATTCATGATGATTGGTTATGTGCTTGGTTGTGTGGTAGTGCTAGAAAATTCCTCAAGATAAATTACTAAGTGGGAGAGGGACCCTAAGGGTCCCACGACCTCCATTGCAATCTGATATGTGATGCGAACAAGCCCGCACGTTGGCTCTGAGTGCCTTCCTCCATAACGGATAGGCTTGTTCTGCGGATCACAAGATCAGAAAAGATTATAGAGGATTATTGAAGAGCGTGTGTACTTCCCCAATGGAAGGCACATAATCCTAAAAAATTCTCTTAGTGTCGTGCAATGGTAAACACTTAGATACAATTATTAGTATCCTCCCCAATGGAGTCACTGCTAATAATTTGTAGGGCCGAAGTTGACCAACTATTAGTCTTACTTGTCAAAAAGTTGGATTGACAAGATAGTAAGATTAATGGGTAAAACCTTCTCAAACGAATGTAGGGTTTGTATACGTCGTCCACACTAATGTGGCATGGGAATTCTCGGTGTTTGAGATGTTGGTTGATTTCGAAAATTAATTATTTTGAGGAATCAATTTATTTCCAATTTCTAAAGTAGTGTATGTTGTGATTCTTAGGATTTTCAAAATAGTCTTTAACCCACTAGCTATAATATTTAAGGAAAACAAACTTAGTGACCCAAATTACATAGACTGGAAAAGAAACCTAGACATTATCCTTACCACTGAAGAGTACAAATATGTGCTCTTCGAAGGGTGTCCTGAAAATGATGGCCCACCTCAATGAGATTGAGGATCTTAGAGGATAAATCGATGGGGAAACCCAGGTCGATATAATACTCCAATCTCTGCCTAGAAGTTTTGGGTAGTTCCGGCTCAACTATAACATGAATAAGCATGAGTATACGTTGGGGAACTCCTAGGAGAACTCCAGGCATCAGAGGGGTTCTTTCATAAAGTTCGCAGGCCTTGGTCACTCAGAAGGTTTCTACTTCTGTGCCGAAAGGCAGGAAGAAGAAGAAACAAGGTGAGTCCAAGAAGGCAGCAGAATCGCAGGGACCTCAGGCTGGTGTGAAGAAACCAAGTGTTCACGAACCAGCAGGCTGGACATTGGAAGGCAAACTGTCCCTATCGTCAATAGATAGGTATATCTTTTCCTTTGTCGTTGTAACATGTTTAGCGGAGTTATCTACCGGTACCTGGTGGGTAGATATGATGTCACTAAACATGTCTGCAATTCTTTGCAAGAGTTTCAGGAAGCCCAACGACTAGCTAAAGAAAAGATTACCGTCTCCATGGGATATGCTACGGAGGTAGCGACTATTGCAGTGGGAGTTATTTATTTGTCTTTAGAAGATAAAGTTTTGGTTTTAAGATTGCTTTTAGGTACCTAGTTTTAGAAAGAACTCTAGTTCAGTTTCTGAAACAATGGATATTCTATTGCTTTTTGTTATGAAAAGTGGAATAGAAAGATTATCTATTTAGGAACATGGATAAGCAATTTGAGCAATTAAAACCAAAGTCTCCCATGATGCAAATAGTAACTAATAGCTCATCATCTAATCAAAATAAGAGAAAGGTTCCTTCTGAGATGAACCAAACATACCTTTAGCATCTATGGCTTGGTCTTATTAACCTTAGTAGGATTCAAAGGTTGATAGCCAATGGGCTCTCGGGTTCATTGGTGGTGGGATACTTCCCATCCTTTGAATCTTACTTAAAAGGTAAGATGACCAAGAGGCCTTTCAAGGCCGAGGGGTATAGGGCCAAAGATATGTTAGAATCGGTTCATTCTGATTTGTGTGGTCCTATGTCTATCCAGGATAGATGTAACTTTGAATACTTTGTGAGACGAATATTCAAAATTATGGATACGTTTACTTGATGGTCGCAAGTCTGAATCTTTGATTGGTTTAAAAAAAAATTCAAGACTGTTGTGGAGAAACATCAAGGTAGAAGTATCAAGACACTACGATCAGATCGTGATGGTGGGTACCTCTTGGGAAAGTTTAAGACTTACTTATCAGAGACTGGGATTCAATCCCAATTGACTGCACCCGATACGCCCTAACATAACGGTGCAGCAGAGTGAAGGAAAAGAGATCTTATAGAGAGGGTTAGGACAATGATGAACTACTCCGCGTTGCCGGATTCATTCTGGGGATATGCTCTGGAAACGGTAACGTACATACTTGATACCATCTAGGTTAGTACCTTCTACTCTCGTAGAAATGTGGGCTGGGTGAAAGCCAAGTCTAAGACATATTCGGACATGGGATAGCTCAGGACATGTGCTGAGAGGGGATACTGATAAGATTTGAATCTCGTGCGCTTGTTCGTAGGCTATCCTAGAGGAACGAAAGGTGGTTCTATAGTCCTAAGGATCAGAGGGTAATCGTTGGCACGAATGCCTGATTCATAGAAAAGGACTATGTGATGAACCACAAGCCCATGAGTAGACTAGTTCTTGATGAATTAAGAAGGGACACTTTGACCTTAGTACCAACTTTACAAGAGGAAATACCACAAGTTACTGCACCGCGTGTCACAGAAGATACACAGGTGGTACCTCGTCGTAGTGGGAGGGTTGTTTGTCAACCAGAAGGATTCATGTTCTTGGGAGAGTCTTCGGACTCGGTCCTTGGCGACCATGAATCAAGATCCCTGGACCTATGATGAGGGACATCTACTTTGAAGAGATAATCCAGTCATATGGATTTGTTCAAAGGACGGATGAGATTTGTGTATGTAAGGAATGTGACAGAAACGTAGTGGTATTCTTGTATTATACGTAGATAATATTTTGTTAGTTGGCAACAATGACAAAGTATTATCAGACGTAAGGGTATGGTTGTCCAAATAGTTGACATGAAGGACTTAGGAGAAGCAGAACACATCCTTGGTGATCAAAGTTCTAAGGGATCACCAGAGAAGAATGTTGTGCTTATCCCAAGCTTCAAACAGAGATAGTGTCTTAACTCGTTTTAGCATGGAAACTTCCAAGTAAAGTTTTGTACTTTTCAGCTATGGAGCTACTCTATCTAAGGAGATATGTTTAGATTATCAAAGGAGATAGAGCAGGTAATGGCGGTTCCTTTAGCATCGGCTATAGGAAGCCTCATGTATGCTAAAATCGAGATCGAATATCTGCTTTTCGTGGGCATGGTTAGCAGATATCAGAGTAATCCAGGTCAAGGAAATTGGATTGCGGTAAAAACTTATATTAGTGCCTGAGAAGGACTAAGGATTATAAGCTGGTTTACCGGGCAGACCAATTCCCTATGGGTTATACGGATACAGACTTCCAGTCAGATAGGGGCAAACGTAAGTATTCCTCGGGGTTTTGAGTTTACTTTGGGAGGTAGAACCACAGTTAAGGAGTGTCGCGCAGCGGCTGCGTGATGGACTCCATCATGGAAGCTGAGTAAAGGGGCAGCCTCTGAGGCAGCCAAAGGAAGCTAAATGGTTCAAGAACCTCAAGATGGACTTCGATGTGATTTCTAGTTTGCTCAAAACTATCACATTTTGTAGTGATAAACAATGGTGTAGTTGCAAACTCAAGGAATCACGAGCCCATAAGGCTAGTAAACACATAGAGCGCAAGTACCACCCAGGAGAGGAAAAGCTGTTGTTGCCTAGATTACATCAGGGGACAACCTGGGAGATCTTTTCATTGAGGCCTTGATAGCGAGAGCTTTAGGCATGTGGAGGATCAAGGAGTCAGATGTATGGCATTTTGAGAACATCAATGTCTTTAAGTATAAGTGGGAGATTGTAAGATGTGTATACTGAAAAACATGAATTTCTTTATATAAACATCTTCCTTTCGAAAAGAGAATCACAACTACACTAGGTGCTTGTTTACATTAGTACATGCATGAAGTCCAATTACTTTGCGTTGTAGATAACATGGTGTGTGGTGTCACACGGAAGATCATGTTATCAGTTCCTTGCTTAGTATAAAATAGAGGCCCATAACCGAGATGGAATTGGACAACCCATCGGGATGGTTGTAGTATAATTAGGTGTGGTTGATCTTGACTATAGAATTACACTAGTGTGCTTTGAATACATTGGGTAGGACCAAAACCCGAGGTTATCCAATTTGTACTGAATCGATAATTGGATAGGGCCTCAAGATATATTATGGAGTACAATCCCTTAATCCCGATATATTATTAATTATTATTTCTTTGATTTACCAATGGGCGAGATCTATTATGTTAGATCGATAGACCCGGTAAGTTGGGAATAATATTAATAATATGATGTGTCGATGATTATTAACGGAATCCGTGTCCTGGTGAGTCAGGATGATGATGCCCCCTTAATGAGCTCAAAAGGTTCATCGTGCTAAACACTACAAGTGGATTTGATTCGGCACGATGATAAGGTTGAGTGGTACTAGTCAAGGACTCAGAGGTTAAATAATTTGAATTATCAGTAATTTAAATTAATTAACGGGCATTCGAGATCTTAAACACGGGGAGATGGATGACTCGTAATAAGTGAAGCTCATATGTAAATATTGGAGTTGGTGAGGTAATTCAATGAGGGCCCTTTAGTGGAATGGATCCTCATTAATGGACCGGGTCCATTAGCAGGCCAACATCAAACTCCTCCTCATGGTCCCTATCGTAGCCCTATATATAGCCCATGGTGGCATGAAACCAAGAGGTTAATCGATCCAATTAATTAAATCCAATAGATCACAAAACCCTAATTTCTCCTCTCCCTCTCTCCCTCTATCTCTCCTTCTCTCGGCGCCGAAGAACAGATGCGATGGGGTCTTCTCCACTCATGCACGAACAAGCGGTGGCCTCTTCTCCACTCATCTACAGCGGTGGCCTCTTCTCCACTCACGCATGGGCGTCGGTGGAGATTATTCTCCATGCATGGCGTCGGTGGAGATCATTATCCATGCATGGCGTCGGTGGAGAATTCTGAGTGGAGAAAGGCTCTGCCTCGATGGAGAATTCAATCATGCTTGTGAGGAAAATTCTCCTCTTGGAGGATTAAGCATCTCCGTGGAGAGGTTGAAAGCAGGCGAAGCAAATTTCTCCTATTGGAGAATTAATTTTCTCCTCGGTGGCGAATTTGTCTAACCGCCGAGAGATGGCAACCAAGCACCTCTCGCATGGCGGTCCAAGGCAAACAAGCTGCTCACGCGACTTGCTTCAAGAAGAGCAAACGAATTGCATGAGGGATCAGCTTGCTTCACCAAGTTGCTCATGCAGTTTGCTTCAAGTGGAGCAGCCAAGTTTGCGTGAGGAAGCAGCTTGTTTCAAGGGGAATAGCCAGGATGCGTGAGGGAGTAACTTGCTCCAAGGGAGCAGCCAAGTTGCTCAAGGCTCGGGTGCCGGCAAAGGAGATGAGGAATAATAGGGTTTGTGTTTGGATTATCCTCTTCCTTGGAGCGGCCGACGGCATCCCTTTGGTTAGGGATTGGTTGGCGCAAGAAGAACGGATCGTCTTGGTGACCACGGGTCTTTGTAGATCGTCGCCCACACGACGTCCAAGAGGGGAGGGTCATAGAGTAGAAGATTGTAGGTAATGGAAGGTTTATTCTTCCTTGGCTCCTTTCATTCATATTTGTGCATTATTCATGTGACTCGTCATTTTATGTTTGTTATTTAATTATTTTGATTGCGAATCATAGTTAATAATTATTTAACTGGACCCCGACCATAAACACAAAAGTCGGCGATCAACTCATCGCCTTTTCCGCGATCGAACGGTCGAGTAAATTACAAGGCCGATTTTGGTAATTGGCTAAGTTGTAATTTGGATCGTTCGATACGGCACGAGACGGTCGATGGGAGACAGGTCTCCACTCGGATTAATTTTTAATCCATAGACATAGAGAGGTCTCTCGGATCGACCAGGTATTCGCTGAGGAAACCCGCCAAGCCATACCCAACAGGCTACATATCACCTTCGAGATTAGGTCGTCACTTAGTGGAACATGCAGAAGACTCTTATTGGTGGACGACCAATTTCTTGGGTTTCTTTTTGCGAAGCTTTTGAGGGCAAGTATTATCCTGCCGCGTTTTGTACGGCCCGATGACATGAGTTTCTTGCTCTTCATCAGGAGATTGCTCAGTTATGGAGTATGAGGCAGAATTCAATCGCCTAGCGGAGTTTTGTCCTCAGTTGTTGGCTACAGAGGATGAGCGGACGACATAGTTCACGCTGTCCTAGCTGGATATATCTAGTTACGTATGTCTGGAAGGGCTCCTACTTCTTATCGTGAGGCTCTGGATCGGGCTCTACACATCGAGATGATTCAGCATCAGTTGCATGGTGATAAGAAGAAAGGAAAGAGACAACTTAGGGTTCAGCAGCGACACAGAAACAGCAGACTGTTGGACAGAAGGGCAGTAGCAGGAATCAGAGTACACAGGAGACTTCTGAGCCTCAGTCTCGACCCGAAAAGTCAGGATGATTTTCAGCAGGATTGTCGCAAGGTTCTCAGCAAACCTAGAGGTCTGCTACTGGTGGGACTAATTGTTTTCAGTGTGGATCTAGGGACCACAGCAACCAGATTGTCACCTAGATCACCCCATCTGTTTTATTGAAAGCTTCTGGGTCATGAGAGTCGAGGTTGTCCCTTGAAGGCTCAGCATAAGTTGGTATTAGTCACTCCCCAGGGATGTCGGTCAGGACAGTAGAGGCCATAGCGAGGTGGCCATCAGACTCAGACGTCATCCCGATAGCAGCAGATAGGACGTCAGCAGGCAGTTCCTCCACCAGTTCAGATTTATTGTATGCCTGGGCATGACTACCCCTCACCAGAGGCGTCTCAGTATTCTGGGACAGGGTCATTCTATCAGCAGCCATACCCGGCGTACCAGCCTACAGTTTATCAACCTCAGCAATCAACTAGAGCTTCTAGTTATCAGTCTAAGCAGTCGGTTGGGCCTTTTGGTTATCAGCCCCAGCAGACTGCCGGACCTTCATCATCTCAGCCACAGTAGATTTTGGCGTTGCCACCTCCAGCTCTAGAGATAGGTCGAGTTTATGTAGTCACCAGAGAGGAGGCATAGCGGGCCGATGGATCGGTCTACCGTGGTATGATTTTAGTTTATGCATTTCCTGCTGAATTGCTTGTTGATACTGGTAGTTCTAGTTCTTGTTGGATCGAGAGAACCGATAGAGGGGGGGTGAATATCGGAGAATGTTCGGATTTGAAAAGAGAATGCGTAGCGGAAGATTAAAAACAAAAACACGCAAACACAGATATTTTTACTTGGTTCGGAGCCTAGGTCGACTCCTACTCCAAGGCCCACGATCGCTGATCATTTACTGCGGGCAATACTATAATCGCATAAAAAACAGTTACAGAGATGGAATTACAATTTAAGTACAGTACTGAAATTAAGCTCTTGTTTTTACGGACGTCCGATGTAGATTACTTTTTCCGGAGCAGTAGGACGTCGTCGGCGCTTCTATCTTGAGTCGGGAGGTTGCCGGAGTAGAGCGCGGAAGCCGAAGAGCGTAGAAGCGTTGATAGAATTCGTTGTTCTGAAGCCTTGGTTCGAGGGTCCTTTTATAGCGCCTGGGGGCGCCCGGAACGTCGGGGGCGCCCCCCACGTGTCGGCCGATCCACCTTTAGCTCGGTCAGCGTCTGATCCCTTCAAACTCGAGATTAGATCTTGACCGGGGCGCCCGGGACGCTGGGGGCGCCCGAGTTGACCGGGTCAGAGCTTATCCCTTGGCTTCGCTGGCTTCTGGTTCGATGGCATGCACAGGGGGCGCCCGGGACGCTGGGGGCGCCCCAGAGCAGCGGGGGCGCCCGGGAGCATGGGGGCGCCCGGGAGATGAGCTGTCGAAGTCTGCCTTTGTTTTATGTGTTTTGTGTTCACCTTGGGGGCGCCTGGTCAGCTGCTGCCTCACTCCTTTGAGGCTCTCTGAGCTGCAGACACTCGTTCCTTCGGTCCTGCATTCAGGGTTAGTCCAAAACACCATAAAACAATAAAATGTTAGTTTATACAGTCTTAGCTGTCTTGGTTCTGACTTTGGGCCTCCAAAATGGAGCCCTAGGTCGAACCGACGCCTACTGATCCCTCGACGGGGAACGCGTCCTCACCTACTCCTCTCGGGAGAATGTACCTGATGCCAACCGCTCCTCTGGTTGGACTTTTGCCTACCTGTCCTTTGCCAGGTCTTGGATACCGAGCTGTCCTTCGCCCGGTGCCTAGCATTCCTTCGCCAGGTCTTCAGTCCCAAGCTGTCCTTCGCCTGGTGCCTAGCAGTCCTTCGCTAGGGCTTCAGTGCCCTGGCATTCCTTCGCCAGTGCGTAGCAGTCCTTCGCTAGGGCTTTGTTTCCTGGTAGCCCTTCACCAGGTGCCTAGCAGCCCTTCGCTAGGACTTTGTTTCCTGGCAGCCCTTCGTCAGGTGCCTAGCAACCCTTTGCTAGGACTTTGTTTCCTGGCAGCCCTTCGCCAAGTGCCTAGTAGCCCTTCGCTAGGACTTTTCCTGCACACTTGAGTAACATTGTTAGATCACCAATAAACTTAACTTTGAATCCTTTGCCAATATCAAAACAAGGTTCGATATGGTGCTTCCTGCACCAACAATCTCCCCCTTTTTTATTTATGGCAACACAATTCAAAGTTATGTTAAAAACTTATAACAGTTAAGAACAAAAGGTAAACAATGAAGTATAACTGTTTATGAACAGAATTAATGTAGAGTTGAAAAAAATCTTTATTTCTCATACTCCCCCTAAAACCCTGAATACTTGTGTTATAAGGCACTTAAAACACTTAACTTTGACCTTTCCTCCCCCTTTGACATATATCAAAAACATACATGGGCGAACAAGGTTCTTAATAGGGAGTTTTGAGTTTTTGTAAAAATTTCTAAGTTTTTTGACAAAGTGTTTTTCAAAAAAATAAAAGCCTTTGCACCAAAAGCTTTTTACACTTAGACAATTTTCCATTTTGAAGAGCTTTGCAAGCCTAAATTTTGTTTAAAACAAAAAAAAATTACTTAGGCAAAATTTTGAATTCACATTTCCCAAAAATAATTTGTTTACCAAAAAAATTTTTGCACACTTAGAAATATTTGTTTGGAAACACTTTGTGCATTTTGGAAAACAAGATCTTTAAGAAATTTCTAGACAAGTTTTTCACCAAAAAACTTTACTTGGAAATATTTGGCAAAATTTTTGAACAAGTTTTTTGCTCAAACAAATTTTGTTTATTAAGGAAAAAATTTACTTAGGAGAAGACATGCACTTAACAAAAATTTGAAACACTTAGAAATACTTAGAAACTTTTAAAGCACTTTTTGAAAAAGAGATAAAGATTAAAACAATTTCTCTCTTTCCTTTCTCTCCCCCTTAATGTGAAATTCTTCTCCTAAGTTTTAAACCATTTCTAAGATAACCTTTCTAAAAAAGGAAACGTTTAAGGAAGAATTAATTTCTACTCTCCCCCTTGGCCATATATCAATAACAAAATATATTTTAAATGAAGTTTTTTAAAAAATTTATGTATCAGAGCCTATGAGTTTTGAAAACATAAAAATACTTAGCATAATTCTTGAAAGTATAGCAAAAAAAACTTTAAACTGCACCAACAAAACTCCACTTAAAAAATATTTTATATTTGTAGGCAAGTCTTTTAGAAACTTCATGCACTTAGAACACTATTGCCTTTACAAGTATTAGTACTTTTCAAAACATTATACTTTGAAAAATAGAAGTACTTTTGAAGATTATGCATTAAAAAAAATTAATTTATTTTGAATACTTGACTTGATTTCTTTTCCAGTCTGACATAATCCTAGAAACCTTGTTAACTACAAGGACATTTTCCTAAGTGTTCTGGAAATTTTTCAACCCAAGTAAATATTATTTCAAAGGTATTTCAAAAATAATTATATAAGCCACAAAAACATTTTAAAATACTATTATTTTGTAAGACAAATGTTTTCGACACAATTTTGAAAATATAGTGTATGAAAACATATTATTTAGAAATGTTTAATAACTCTTTTAATTTGATCTCCCCCTAAACTTGACCCAGTCCTAGGAAGCTTGTTGACTACAAGCGATCTTCCTCTGAGTTTTAGGGTTTGATTTAAATTATAAAAATTATTTAATTACTTCAAAACAAATAATTACCAAAAGAATTTTCAGAAATTCTTCTTTTGACTCAAACTCCCCCTAAATTTTACACATCCTAGGAGTCCTTGTAGATCATGAAGTGGACCTTCCTCTGTGTCTTTAAGGATTATTAAAATCAAAAGAATAATTTTGAATAACCTTCTAGATATGATAACTTTTAAGGAGATAAATTTTTAAAACCACAACTTGAAATGAAGATAATTTTTAAAGCATAAGCCCAAAAAAAATTTGAAATGATAATGGTTTTTCAAAGTAATATACCAAGGTTTTTGAGCCAATTTTTGAAAACCTTATTTTGAGATGATAATAAGTTTTAGAGCATAAGGTTTTTGAAAAATCTGAATTTTTCGAAAAAGATTAAGAAGGCCCTGTATTCGACACAGACTGACTTTTATCTGAGTTCCTTAAGGGATTTCAGTGTTGACGAGTTTTGACTATGGTGACCATGTTTGACCAATCAATAACTAAATCAAACAAGCCCTAGATTCTATTTAAAATGAGTCTATTGTGATATTTAACATGAAATTCAATATTTTGAAAAAAAAAGATAGAGATGAAAAAGTAGGGTACAGTAAACTGAAATAATTTGAAAAATAGAGATAATTTTGAATAACTTTTGAAAACATTTTTTTATTTGAAAGGATAGTGATTTATGCTTTTAGGTCCTATATGTCTCACCCAGTTCTACGTGGTCAAACATGTTAACCTTATGGGTTGTGTGAGACAAATATTTAATTTTAACAAAAAATGGTTAATTTTGAAACATTAAACCTTAGTTTAAAAGTTAAAATGATTTTTGAGGATTTTGAAATTAATTAGAATTTTAACTTTGAATTTTAAAAATTGTTAAGTTGAATTTTGAAAATAATTGATTGAAAATAATTAAGATGAATTTGAGAATAATTGATTGAAAATAATTAAGTTGAATTTGAGAATAATTGATTGAAAATAATTAAGTCGAATTTGATTTGTACGTTTGATTAGGTTGGACTAAACTTTTAGGTCTTGAGCATCTCACCCATTTCTAAGTGACAAAATAGGATATCCTTAACTGTTTTGTGAGATGCATATTTTAATAGAAAGATTTATTTTGAAAAGGCCATGATTAATTTTGAAAAGTTAAATTGATTTTTAAACCCAATTTAAATTTATTTTGAAAAGAGATATTTGAATCTAGAATTAACTGAAAATTTGTGTTAGATTCGAATTTAACAAAGAGTAAATTGAATTTGAATTTCAAAAATTGGCTTCCAGGTCTTGGCGAGGCACTAGGCCTTCTTTGGCCGTAGCCTTATTGGATCATCAACCCTTTCCTAGACAAAGCCTTTTAGTGAAATTTCATCTTCAAAATTATTTTTTGGTAAATTCTGGTCTAACTAGTTTGGGTCTTGGATCGGTAGCTTCGGCTAGTTTCACCAGTCTAAAGAGACCAAGTAGTGTATACTTGACCTTATTAGAAAAGGCTTCCCTAACGTACTATCATCTCACCTCCACCCAATACTATGTTGTTCAAATTTCAGTTAAGTTGGTTCAGTCCTTAAACTATCCAGTCCTAATTCTAAGCAAAAAAAATAAAAAGAAACACATAATTAAAACAAGCAATTGTCTAAGTAAGGTCACAATTGGAGTAATACTCCGGATTTTCAAAATCAGCAAGATTATGAATTAAATTTTCTAACTTATTGACCTTATGTTTTAGGGTTTCATTTTCTTGTTTCAATTTCTGAAGTTTGCTTTAATTAAGTTACATGAATCAATCACATTATTCAAGGTAAATAACGGATTTTCAAATACTGTAGATTTACCTTTGTCGATCGTTTGTCCGACATTCTTGGTAGCTCTTTTATCTGTGCATTCACGTTGGTAATGCCCGAACTCCTGGCACTTGAAGCGTTGGATGCAACTTTTGTCCCTTCGTGCTTTTGGAACTGGTTCCTTTGTCGCCATCAGTGGTGTCGTTTGAATCTTACGAGTAGGACACTCACTTTGTTAATGCCCTCTCTCCCTGTATGTGTAACAAATTACATGATTTTTAAAATCTAATTTTACACTTTTACTTTTTGGTTCCTTATTGGGAATCTCCCCCTTGATTCTTGCCGCCTCGGATCTAGGCTCATCTTCTGATTCTGTGTCTGAGTCGGACTCGGGTACTAGTTGAAGCTCCTTCTTTGGTGGTTCTTTAAGATTTTTCCCTGCAAAAGAATTTACACCTTCCTCGACCATTACAGTATCTGTTTGATTATTTAATTCTAATTTTGAGAAGAATTCAAAATCGGTTGCCGTCTCAGTCAATTCGTCGTCTGATTCTGGTTCGACTTTAGATTAGGGTTCAGACTCTGACTCGACTGTTTGTGCTTGGACCGAAAGGGCAAGATAACTTACCTGATCTTCTTCTTCATTTGAGATCTCTTGATGAAGGTTAATCAGTTCTTCCCAGATTTCACTAGCACATCTGCATGGACCTACTAGCTCGAGTTGCTCCTTGGTTAGGCCACATTGTAGGATTGCAGTTGCCCTTGCATCGGTCTCAATTTGGTTGAGGGTGTGTTCATCCAGTTTGTCCCACTCGATTGATGACTCATCTTCTATGGGAAACGAGAATCCCGTTTGGATGATCTGCCATAAGTCCATGTGGGCTTCAGAAGGGACTCCATTTGACATCTCCAAAACGTGAAGTTCTCGTCGGAGAATAGCGGTGCACGTGCACTGTTACACTCTTGGTTGGCCATTTAATATAAACCTTGCACATAAACAAAATAACAAAAAATGTACCAAGACTTGGTCTTGGATTAGTAGTGCGGGAGAGAAAAGTTATAGCCCAACAAAAATATTACACGAATTTCGAGGTAAAATAATAAAATAATAATAAAAAAAATTTATGACAAATTTTCAAAAGTTGATCGTGTTAACAATTCTAACTTATGGTGAAAAAATGAGAATTCAAAATTGAAAAAGGCGAAAAAGATCAAGTGGTGTTGATTAACTAGAAAGAAAAGAAATAAGATTAAAAATTTTGTAAATCCGAAAAACTTTCAAACTGGTGGTTGCACCAAGTTTGAACTACTCCGCTCTGATACCACTTGTTGGATCGAGAGAACCGATAGAGGGGGGGTGAATATCGGAGAGCGTTCGGATTTGAAAAGAGAATGCGTAGCGGAAGATTAAAAATAAAAACACGCAAACACAGATATTTTTACTTGGTTCGGAGCCTAGGTCGACTCCTACTCCAAGGCCCACGGTCGCTGACCGTTTACTGCGGGCAATACTATAATCGCGTAAAAAACAGTTACAGAGATGGAATTACAATTTAAGTACAGTACTGAAATTGAGCACTTCTTTTTACCGACGTCCGATATAGATTACTTTTTCCGGAGCAGTAGGACGTCGTCGGTGCTTGTATCTTGAGTCGGGAGGTTGCGTTGAGAGAATTCGTTGTTCTGAAGCCTTGGTTCGAGGGTCCTTTTATAGCACCTGGGGGCGCCCGAAACGTCGGGGGCGCCCCCCCCCCACGTGTCGACCGATCCACCTTTAGCTCGGTCAGCGTCTGATCCCTTCAAACTAGGGATTAGATCTTGACCGGGGCGCCCAGGACGCTAGGGGCGCCCGGGTTAACCGGGTGAGAGCTTATCCCTTGGCTTCGCTGGCTTCTGGTTCGATGGCATGCACAAGGGCGCCCGGGACGCTGGGGGCGCCCGGGAGCAGCGGGGCACCCGGGAGCATGGGGGCGCCCGGGAGATGAGCTGTCGAAGCCTGCCTTTGTTTTATGTATTTTGTGTTCACCTTGGGGGCGCCCGGGACACTCCGGCGCCCTGGTCATCTACTATCTCACTCCTTTGAGGCTCTCTGAGCTGTAGACACTCGTTCCTTCAGTCCTGCATCCAGGGTTAGTCCAAAACACCATAAAACAATAAGATGTTAGTTTATACAGCCTTAGCTGTCTTGGTTCTGACTTTGGGCCTCCAAAATGGAGCCCTAGGTCGAACCGACGCCTACTGTTCCCTCGACGGGGAACGCGTCCTCACCTACTCCTCTCGGGAGAATGTACCTGATGCCAACCGCTCCTCTGGTTGGACTTTTGCCTGGCGGTCCTTTGCCAGGTCTTGGATACCGAGCTGTCCTTCGCCAGGTGCCTAGCATTCCTTCTCCAGGTCTTCAGTCCCAAGCTGTCCTTCGCCTGGTGCCTAGCAGTCCTTCACTAGGGCTTCAGTACCCTGGCATTCCTTCACCAGTGCCTAGCAGTCCTTCGCTAGGGCTTTGTTTCCTGGAAGCCCTTCGCCAGGTGCCTAGCAGCCCTTCACTAGGACTTTATTTCCTGGCAGCCCTTTGCCAGGTGCCTAGCAGCCCTTCGCTAGGACTTTTCCTGCACACTTGAGTAACATTGTTAGATCACCAATAAACTTAACTTTGAATCCTTTGCCAATATCAAAACAAGGTTCGATATGGTGCTTCCTGCACCAACAGTTCTTTCATATCACAGTTATTTATGGAAAAGATTAGTAGATTGCCTACCCTTAGATCACAACGCCTGTCAGTGTCTTTGCCATCCGGTGAGGTATTGGATATCACGCAGGAAGTCAAGGCATGTCCATTGGACTTCGGCGATTATACTCTCACCATGGATCTGTCAGTTCTCGAGATGGTAGAATTTGATATTATTCTGGGCATGGACTCCTTGGCGGCTTTTCATGCCACAATTGATTGCTAAGTGAGGGTGGTCACATTTCAGCCTCCGAACCAACCCTCGTGAGAATTCATTGGCACCAGAGATGATGGAATTTCAATTATCCTTGCACTTCAGGCCAAGAAGCTTATATCGCACGGATGTCAGGGTTTTCTTTTATCATTGATCAATACTGATGATAGCAGTAGCCCTCAGCTCTCGGATGTTCTAGTGGTCCGAGAATTTCCAGACGTGTTTCCAGAGGAGCTTTCTGGTTTGCCTCTCTGAAGGCAAGTCGAGTTTATGATTGAGTTGATTCTGGGGACTATGCCGACATCAAAGGCTCCGTATCGTATGGCGCCTAAGGAGTTGGACGAGCTAAAGGTCCAGCTTCAGGAGTTGCTTGACAGGGGATTTATTCATCCTAGTGTATCTCCATGGGGTTCACAAGTTTTATTCGTAAATAAGAACAAATATCCCCTGCCTCATATTAAAGACTTGTTTGATCAGCTGAAGGATACCTCAGTGTATTCTAAGATTGATTTACAGTCAGGATATCACCAGTTGAGGATCATGTTGGTGCAGGCAGCACCTAAGTCGAACCTGGGTTTTGATAATGGCAAAGGGTTCAAGAGTTAAGATGTTATTGTGGTCTAATGTGTTCACTGAGTGTGCAGAAAGAAGTCCTGGCGAAGGGCTGCTAGGCACCTAGCGAAGGGCTGCTAGGCATCGAAACCCTAAGACCTGGCGAAGGGCTGCTAGGTGATAGATTGTTGATGGTACGCTAGAGGGGGGGTGAATAGCGTTTCGTCGAATCCCTTTCTTCCTACACGGTTAGTTGCACAGCGAAATATATAATAAAACAAAACTAACAAGTAAGAACAACACTAACAACCTGATTTACTTGATATCCACCCCGGACGGGTGACTAATCCAAGAATCCGTCGGAGGATCAATCCCTGGATAACCTCCGGCTAGCTCTCGTTGCTCCTTGTGGGTGGAGAAACCTCGCCACAGCACCAAGCAAATCTCTGAGCACAAAGACTACTATCTTGCCTTTAACTAAGACAAGATTCGTCAAGAGTCTCAGCCCAAATCAAGTTCTCTTTAAATAGAACTCGGGCTAAAAACCTCGATGGCAGTCGACTGCCCCTAGGGGCAGTCGACTGCCCCACTCAGAATTCGACCGTTGACAGCCCCAACGTTTGAATCCAGCTGTACACCAGTCGACTGCTCTGGGAGCAGTCGACTGGTCCAGGGCCAAAACCATTCTGTGAGTTTTGGAAGTTGATTGGACAACCCCCAGTCGACTGCCCAGCTTACCACAACACTCCTACTCACTTTCTTGGCCCTCCTCCACGTGTGCCTTCAGGTCCTCTCCTTTGGCTTGCCCCTTGAAGTCCTCTTCCACCGGCTATCGTCCCTCGAATGCGCACGCAAGTTCTCGACTTGCCTCCATGTCATCCTTCACGTGTGCCCTTTGAAGTTCACTTCCCGGCTTGCCCTTGGAGTCCTCCTCCCTCGGCTCTTGTCCCTTGCCTCAACTGACTCAACATGTGTAAACCTGTACAACCTGCACACTCAACATACACATATGAGAACACAAGGGAAACCTAACTTAAACCCTTTGCCCAAACATCAAAACACTTGGTCACTCCGGATCACAGATTGCCTCAATAATCTCCCCCTTTTTGATGGTTGGCAATACATTTAAGTTAGGGAAACAAGATAGTAGTCAATAGCAAAAACCATGCTAAACAAATGCATATGCAATGCAAAAATGGATCCTATCCCAAGGCATCCTACACCTAACCCTCCAGGTTAGGACTTTTCACACCTAGCCCGCCAAACTAGGATTTTCTCACACCTAGCCCTCCAAGCTAGGACTTTTCCACACCTAACCCTCCAAGTTAGGAATTTTCTACACCTAACCCTCCAAGTTAGGAATTTTCCACAAAATGGGGTTTTTTAAGCTTTTCCAAAGCTCCACCTACACTGGACTTACACAGGTTTTTTAAGAACCTCTCCAAGGTTCCCCTTACGCCAAGAATGGAGCAACCATGCTCCCCCTTAATCTCAACTCCCCCTAAACATAGGGTTTCATGCAAAGGTAAGTTTGGTTTCCCAACTTAAACCCAAACTTCTCCCCTTTTCCATACATCAAAAAGACCCCAATAATATCCCAATTATTGGATATTTTAAATCCCAATGACCATAAACAATGTGTACTAGCCCCCCCATACACTTATTTTGCATCATTTGAACACAAACCCAACTGCTGATACAAAATTCAGCCTTTACCAGTCGACTGCCCAAATGGGCAGTCGACTGATACTCTGAAATCCAGAATTTCAGCCTTTTCTGACGAGTTTCAGAAATGCACCAGAAATTTCACAAATCTCCAAAAATTCCCAAATTTTGTGGAGACATTTGTGGTACCCATACCTACTTGGGAAAAATACATTCCAAAATGTATCTATCACCATTCCCAAGTTTGACACAAAATCCAAAACTAGCAAAAAGGTTCACTCAAACCTTAACAAAAAGTCCTAGTTTTGGTTTCCCCTTGATGTCCCTGCCCATACCAATCCACAATGCATCTCTAGCATTGATTTATATGGCATTTGCACATCAAAAACCAACCTTCATGCTATATGACCCCAATGTCATATTTCCATGCATGAAACTCAAAAAAAAAATACCGTGCCAAAACCCAATAATTGAGGCTCAAGTTCGTCTCCAATTCTTTTGGCACACTCCATGGTCCATCTAGAGCTCCAAGAATTGAGGCCCAAGAATTGAGCAACCCTCCCAAGGTCCATTCACCATATATCCCAAAGGCTTCTAGAGCTCCCCCTTGAGCTCTTAGCCCTAGCCACCTCCCTAGGTGATCAACAAACACTAGACCACACCGGTGTACCTCCGGTGACTCTTGACCTACAAACTCAACCCTCTTAACCTTAGACACCTTGTCCTTGGTTAAATCATTTCTTTTTTCCTTTAAATGACACCCTTTTTCCATTTTTGGACTCCCCCTTTTTGCCATAATCATATGCTACCATAGCATATTTCTTTCCTTTGGCATGGGAGCTCTTAGACCGGTATCCCAACCCCGATCTATCATTGGTGCAGTTTAAACCACCCAATACCATGTCTAAACCCTTAGATCCAATAGTGAATCTCTCTAGGGTTTTCTCTAACCTATCAAGCTTTTCCTTTAAAGCTTGATTTTCCCTTTCTAGGTTCCTAAACCTAGAATCCATATGTCCACTTTGGACATTCCTAGACCTAACCTTCTTTCTAGGCACATCCCTCCCCTTCTTGGGATTTTTGCCTTGATCCTTAGGTCTAGAGGTCTTGAATTTTTCATGATGAATGTTCTTCCTAGGATTTTGATCTACCTTGTTAACCCTAGTCCTATCATTGTATCTAAATCCAAAATTGTGCACCATCAAACATTTCTCATTAATTTTAGCATGCATGGATGAATGATTAATTCTATTTTTATCATGCATGGAGGAATTCAAATTTAAATTACATTTAAATTTAAGATTAAGGATTACCTCCCTTACCCTTATAGTCCCTCCTTGTTGTGAGCTTCGCTTCCTCCTTTCTTCTTTCTCCCAACTCCTCAAGTGTCCTATTTTCTTGAGCTCTTTCTTCCTTGGACACTTGGTGTGGTAGTGCCCTAACTCTCCACATGTGAAGCAACGGATTTTCTTCCTCTTCTCTTGGGCTTCTCCAATCCTACAACCCACATTAGATTTAAAAAGAATTTGAAATAGATTTAGATCTTACCTCCTTTTTACCTTTCGTGCACTTGTCCTTATAGTGCCCCTTTTCGTTGCAACCAAAGCATGTAATGTGTTCCTTTCTCTTGGCTTTGGTGGAGGTTGAGGTTTCTTCTTGCTCCTGTATGGATGAGGGTCTCTCCCCCCCCCCCCCTCAATCCCTGAAGTTGATGCTTCCTCTTCTTCTCTTGAGGTGGATGCCCTCTCACTCTCTTCTTTTCCTTTACTTGAGGAAGTGGATGATCCTTCACTTGATTGTTTATCCTCTTGGGCTCTTGAACTCACTTCCTCGGGTTCTTCCACTAATTGACCTCGTGTAGGGTTTTCATGAATTTCTTCTATCATTCTCCATAGATCATTTACATTTTGATATTCTCCTACATGACTCAAAATATTATTAGGCAAAACATTTACCAAAACACTGAGTACCTTTTCATTTGCTTTTGCTTGATCTTGTTTTTCTTGATTCCAATATCTAGGTCAAAGTCTCTTCCCGTGCTTATCCCTTGGAATCTCGAAAGGCTCTTTTATCATCATCAAGCACTCCCACTCCATGCCAAACCACGTTTCCATTCTCGCTTTCCAATAGCCGAAATCCTCATGGTCATAGGGCGGCGGAGTGTAGATATCTTCACCCAACTTGTCTTCCATTGTTTTCTCCTCTAGCATGTGCTCCCTCGGCGGTTAATCCAATCGAGAGCGGTCCTTCGCTCTGATACTAACTGATAGATCGTTGATGGTACGCTAGAGGGGGGTGAATAGCGTTTCGTCGAATCCCTTTCTTCCTACACGGTTAGTTGCACAACGGAATATATAATAAAACAAAACTAACAAGTAAGAACAACGCTAACAACTTGATTTACTTGGTATCCACCCCGGACGGGTGACTAATCCAAGAATCCGTCGGTGGATCAATCCCCGGATAACCTCCGGCTAGCTCTCGTCGCTCCTTGTGGGTGGAGAAACCTCGCCACAGTACCAAGCAAACCTCTGAGCACAAAGACTACTATCTTGCCTTTAACCAAGACAAGATTCGTCAAGAGTCTCAGCCCAAACCAAGTTCTCTTTAAATAGAACTCGGGCTGAAAACCTCGATGGCAGTCGACTGCTCCCAGGGGCAGTCGACTGCCCCACTCAGAATTCGACCGTTGACAGCCCCAACATTTGAATCCAGCTGTACACCAGTTGACTGCTCCCAGAGCAATCAACTGGTCCAGGGCCAAAACCATTCTGTGAGTTTTGGCAGTTGACTGGACAACCCCCAATCGACTGTCCAGCTTACCACAGCACTCCTACTCACTTTCTTGGCCCTCCTCCACGTGTGCCTTCAGGTCCTCTCCTTTGGCTTGCCCCTTGAAGTCCTCTTCCACCAGCTATCGTCCCTCGGATGCGCACGCAAGTCCTCGACTTGCCTCCATGCCATCCTTCACGTGTGCCCTTTGATGTTCACTTCCCGGCTTGCCCTTGGAGTCCTCCTCCCTCGACTCTTGTCCCTTGCCTCAACTGACTCAACATGTGTAAACCTGTACAACCTGCACACTCAACATACACATATGAGAACACAAGGGAAACCTAACTTAAACCCTTTGCCCAAACATCAAAACACTTGGTCACTCCGGACCACAGATTGCCTCGACACTAGGCACCTGGCGAAGGGCTGCTAGGAGTCTAAGACCTGGCGAAGGGCTGCTAAGCACCTGCCGAAGGGCTGCTGGGAATCTAAGACCTGGCGAAGAGCTGCTAAGCACCTGGCGAAGGACTGCTTGGTACCGAAGACCAGGCGAAGGGCTGCTAGGCACCTAGCGAAGGGCTGCTAGGCAAAAGTTGAAGGGCTGCTAGGCACCTGGCGAAGGCACCTGGCGAAGGGCTGAAGGTCCCGGGCGCCCTGGATGACCTAGGCGCCCTGGGTCAAAGCAAAAGTGTGATCAAAGCAAAATCAGCCACGAAGCCAACGGACCAAGTCAAGCAGGGCGCCCCCAACGTCCCGGGCGCCCCCGTCAGCTCCAGAGCCGATTCGAAGGGGATAAGCGCTGACCAAGCTTCGGATAGAGGTTCTCAGATCCGAAGGCACGTGTCAGGCGCCCCCAACGTCCCAGGCGCCCCCAGGGGCACTATGAAAGGGGCTCGACCCCAAGGCTTCAGAACAACAATCTTCCAATGCCTCTAAGCTCTTCGTTCAAGCGCTCTGCTCCGGCAAACTTCGTTCTCGACATTCTAGCGCCGACGACGACCCTCTACTTCGAAGTACTATCCACACCGGGCGTCGGTAACGAAGAGTGTACTTGTTTATTTACTACACTACTATTGTAACAATTTCTGTAAATCTTTGCGCTACTATAGAATTGCCCGCAGTAAACGGTCAAGAACCGTGGGCCTTGAAGTAGGACCCGACCGCGACTCCGAACCAAGTAAAAATACTTGTGTTCTTTGTGTTTGTTTTTAATTCCGCTGCGTACTTTCTCTTTTCTTAATCCGAAACATTTTCACGATATTCACCCCCCCTCTATCGTGTTTACTTGATCCAACAAGTGGTATCAGAGCGGGGAAGCTCAAATTTGGTACAACTACCAATTTGGGAGTTTTTCGGACTTTTCTTTGAAATTTTTAATTTCTTTTTCGATCGAATTTTTATCGTTAATCGAGGTTGGTGCAACACCACTAGATAATTTTTTTCCCTTCTTCCCGCACTGCTAATCCAAGATCAAGTCTTGGGACAGTTTTTGTTAATTTTATTTCAGAATTTCTAATTGGCCATGCAAGAAGGGTTTAGTACAACCAGACCACCACTCTTTAGTGGGGAGGACTTCTACTGGAAGTGTCGGATGGAAGTTCACCTGAAAACTCAGGTGGACATGTGGATAATTATCCAATCTGGACTGGAAATCCTGAAAAATGCTGAAGGAGTGCCACAATCTTACACCGAATGGGACGCCTCGCTGAAAAGGAAGATCGAGGCCGATGCTAAATCGACTCAAACACTCCAATGCGGCCTAACCAAAGAAGAGCTGAACCAGGTGGGACCATTCAACAGTGCAAAGGAACTCTGGGGTAAGTTAATTGAGTTGCACTAAGGAATCTCCGACACCCGAATCAGCAAGAGGGACCTACTGCTAAACAAGCTATACACAATCAAGATGAACGACAGCGAATCTGCAGCCCAGCTCCACGCCAGAATCCAGGAGCTGATGAACGGTCTACATTCAATTGGTCACAAGGTAGAAAATCGTGACCTGATCAGGTATACCCTTAACGCTTTCCCGAGAAATACTTTGTGGGCATCTATGATAGATGCGTACAAAGTTTCAAGGGATTTGTCTAAAATCAAATTAGATGAGTTATTTTCTGAACTTGAACTACATGAGCAGACTAACTGCACCCTGGCCGAGAAAGGTATTGCTTTTGTTGCAGGTAAAACTGGAAAGATGACCAAGAAGAAGCCTCAACCTGCACCCGAGTATGACTCAGACTCAGACTCAGAAGATGGCGAAGGAAATCGACCCAAGCTGGTTCGGCTAGCCCGGGACTACTACAAGGAGCTGAAAAACCAGACCAACAGAAGGAAAGCCAGTCGAAGAAAGGAAGAGTCAGCTGAACCTTCAAATGAAAAGACAAAACCAAATGTGACCTGCTACGAATGCAAAAAGAACGGTCACTACAAGACGGAATGCCCCAATCTGAAGGAGACGAAGAAGACAAGAAGGAAGAAGGCCCTTCAAGCAACGTGGGGCGAGTCTTCCTCTGAAGAAGAAGAAGAGGCCCCACAGTCGAACCTGCTCGCCCTGACTGCTTCGGAAGAAATTGAGACCGAATCAGAATCGGAGTCGGACGACGGAAAGCTCACATTTTCAGAAGACGGCAAAATCACTGTAAGTGGGTTTTCTAGAGTTCAATTATCAGAATTAATTGCCTATCTATCTCGTGACTTGGCGAAAGCCAAAATCCCAGTCGAGTCCCTCCGACAGGAAGTAAAACTCCTGAAAGAGGGAGCTGACTTTAGATCCTTAACTGAAAAGGTTCAAGAAGGAACCTCTACTCAAGTTGAAAAACTTGAGAAAGAGAACTCCTCCTTGAAAACTCAAGTCAAGGACCTTAGAGCAGCCTTAGAACAATTCACTTCTGGTTGCAAGGGTCTTGACATGATCCTTGGAAAACAGAAGTCCGTTCTAAATCGATCCGGGTTAGGTTATCGAACCAAGGCAAGACAAAGGTCTTACTATGCTGTACTAAATCAGTCTAGACCCAAAGTTCAGGCATGGGTACACAAACTATGCCTGAACAACCAAGCTGGACCAAATCAGTATTGGATCCCCAAGGACAAGATTCATATCTTGCCTAATCATTACCGTGGCTTTAGTCCAAGGGGAGCCAACTTAAAATCCATTTTTATAGTTAAATAAATTTCTTTTCTTGTTTTAAATTGTATGATTGCGTGTCTATTTACTTTCTGCAATTTACCATGCTTAGACTTAGGACTTGTTAGATTAAGGACTAAACCGATTAACTGAAATTTGAACAACATAGTATTGGGTAGAGGTGAGATGATAGTACGTTAGGGAAGCCATTTTGGCGGAACTAGCGGAAGCTACCAATCCAAGACCCAAATTAGTTAGACCAGAATTTATCAAAAAGTAATTTTGAAGATGAAATTTCACTAAAAGGCTTTGTCAAGGAAAGGGTTGATGATCCAATAAGGCTACGGCCAAAGAAGGTCTTGTGCCTCGCCAAGACCTGGCAGCCAATTTTTGAAATTAAAATTCAATTTACTCTTTGTCAAATTCAAATCTAACACAAAGTTTCAGTTAATCTTAGATTCAAATATTCCTTTTCAAAATAAATTTAAATTATGTTTAAAATTAATTTAACTTTTCAAAGTTAATCATGGTCTTTTCAAAATAAATCTTTCTACTAAAACCTGTCTCACAAAAACCCATAAGATTAACGTGATTGATAACTAGATACCGGGTGAGATAGTTAGTTAATACAAAATCTGATTTCGATAATATTGTTGAATTTAGAGTTGAATTGTCTTGATTGTTGGTCATTACAGTCAAATATGTCAATGGTCAAACAATAGTCAAATCGAGCGCCCGTGACCCCTCGGGTGCCACCTCCCTTTCTCTTCGATCAAGACAGAAAAGCTGTAAATACCTATCTATGCTAGGCGCCCGGGTCCTCACGGGCGCCCCCAAGGACAGGGTCAAAACGGAAAAAGCTACATTTGGCAGTTTTCACCTGACTTCGGGCGCCCAGGCCATCACGGGCGCCCCCATCCAGGACCAAGTCAGGGCAGAAAAGCTGCCAAAGGCAGCTTCCTTCTGACCCGGGCGCCCAAGACCTCCCGGGCGCCCGACCGACCATCTTCTATATAAAGCACCCGAAACTCCCTTTTTTTTGCCACACCCAAAACACTTCTCCTCTCTAACTCTTCTCCTTCCAAGGTGACCGAACGACCCTCTCATGCCCTCGACCACTCCACCTCGACCATGCCTCCCCGAATGGCTACTCGGTATCATTTTTATACACTTAAAATTTATTTCTTTATTATTTCTACCCTTAAACGCATGTTATTTTAGAAAACGTCATGCAAATCAACCAAACCCCGGGACCAAACCTAGCCCCGACCCTAGGTTTCCGACCTTGGAATTATGCAATAAATTCGCTAGGACGACGTATAAACCTATCAAAATAAGTTTCCTAAATAGACAATTTCTTAGTCAATCCTGTCCGTTAGCTATGAATGTCATAAACTTCTATCAACTTGATAATCTTGTCTTCTGCACTCATCCCGTGAACACAACCCTATGTGCAGAATTCTACAACAATATAGTCAGACAAAATGACCTTATCTTTGTCACCACAGTACAAGGGATGCCCTTGACAATAATACCCTCGTTGCTTAACAGATTTCTTGGACTACGACGTTCTCAGTCCACTTTCTGTTGTTATCCTCCTAGAGATCCTCCCTCTGCTGCTCCTTACTCTTACATTGACCTAGACACCCTGTATTCCTATTTTTTATAGAGATGTCCGAAACCCTTTGACTAGATAGTTTCAGTCTGTAGATCTTCAGGTCCAGGACTATGCTCTTTATAGAGTCCTAGTCCGTTACATTCTACCCTTGTCCACTAGGGACGTCGCGACCATGCGACCATTCCACACCTTATTACTGTACGCATTGATCCATCACTTAGACATAGATATTGGACTCTACATGTTCCACACCATTCTATATGTTAGTGATATGAGAGAAGTGTCCTAAGGCAATCGCCTTATGATGTAAACATTTATATTAATAAATGATAATTCACTATTTGAGTATACATGTTTTGTGTATTTGATTGGGATCTTAAACTCATCTACTGAATATCCGCAATACAACTCACAGCATAAGAGAATTTGTGATGGGATCACAACTAGTGACTATCTCTAAATGTGCAATTGTGAAGTATTGAAAATATCCCTAGTCGATGAATTGATAAATACGGACACTATCAATTCTGTTGAGACTAGCATGGGTTATTCTCTAATCAGCTGATTCTCACTGGCTGGTGACATTGGGATGTCCGGAGATAAACATGGATGCTAGTTAAGGGAACTAGTTCATTGGAGTGACTAGCTGTAAGACTTCATATGGGAATCTACATGTAGATATGTCAATGAAGTTCTTACTGCAGCTTAAGTGCGATGTTCCTTTGACTTGCGGTGTTCAAGTCATCTTGGTCATGGAGACTTATACTTTAACATCTTAAGCAAGCATCTCCAAGGAGGTGTGGACCCAGGATGATTGGGTATAAGCCGAAGTGCTCGAAGATGTTTGAACAGCCTACAAAGGATTCACCACTCCTTGCGAGGAGATGTATACCCAGGCCTATCGTCGGATTGTTACTCAAAACCTCTGGCCAGAGTAGATCATGTTTAGAGTGCGAGTCTCTAAAATACATGAGAGTAATTAGAAATCCAAAGGACGAGAAAGACACTACTTGGGCTAGATGTGACGTAGTCAGTCTAGTGGGGACTGACACAAACAGACCATGTCCTGAACCAAGTGGGTATAAGGTGGTGAAGGGAATGGGGCACGATTCATTAGAGCTGCTGAAAGGGTTTCAGAATAATTTCTTCTGAGGTCAAACCGTTGATCTTTCGATTAATTGGGGGTCATGATGTACTACTAGGTGCCACTCATGATCGTTCTATAATTAGTTGATTATAGACGGCCAACATAAATCGAAAGCCTATTTAGTCACACGCACTACGAGTAATCCGAGGGATTTAAAACGAGTTGAAAATTGGATTTTCCGATCAAGAGAAATAAGTCGAATCTGAATTTGTCAGAGGCGCAATGGAAGCTAACAATGGTTAAGTCTTTTGAAGGCTTATTGGGCGAATTAAATGAGTTTAATTCGCGATCGGTTCGGGTTGGTTTGGCCGGCCAAAGAGGGTGCCAAACCTCTTTGTTGTGGCCGACCATTAAAGGGGAAGAAAACCAATTTAATTGGTTTAATTAATAAAATAAATCTAGCACGATTTGTTTTATAAATTATGGATAAATAAATTTGTATAAAGAAATTTATATAAATAAATTTATAGAAATTTATTTCTTTTTGGGAAATTAAAATAATCCGTGGAGTGGTTTATTTTAATTTTATAAAATCAATTATGAATTGATTTTTCCATTAAAAGAAAATTTTATAAATTTCTTATAAAAAATTTATTCCATAATTAAAGAAGAGAATAATTTATTTTATTATAAAGTTAGTTATAATAAAACTTGGCTTAAACGGAATAATTAATAAGAGAATTTATAGGATAAATTTCTTATGTAAAATTCTGTTAAAGAGGAGACTTGGCAAGGGAGATGATACTATATAAAGGAACCAAAGGCAAGCCCTTAATTCCAATCAATTGAGTTGTCAATTGGTATAGAGCTAACCTGTAACGCCCGTCCTTATATCTACCCTAAAGGCGGGGTTACGGGTCCATACATTCATCTCATATATCATGTTAAGCATGTATATCCAAACAAAACAATTACAATACAAGAAGTGTAGTAAGCATGCTTATTGAAGACTAATTTACCAAGCAAGGTTTTTCATATCATCCATGCAACTACAACATAATAGAGAGATCATTTAACTTCATAATTTACTGATCTAAATAAGTTACTGATCTAAACATGGTTTGAACAAGATAGAGCACAGCATTGGGCAAAGGGGCATGGTAAGAATATAGCAAGAGTTACCTAGTCTTAGATACATGCAAAAGAAGCATTCATAAGCAACAGGAAATAGTAAATATCTAGCATTCTACTTAGCATGCATACTACAAGAATTAGACATTAATGATAGTGTTATCTAACATGACATAGGTTCCATATCTCTAAACTTAATCAACAGTAGAGTAGACATAATCATCACACATTCAGAGTATAGTAATACAATTGCAATCTTTTATTGGAAGCAGTTTAGATTCTAGACAAAAAGAAGGTAGATAAGAATCTTTCGTTCTTTCCCGAGCCATCACCACACACATCCTCTAGCTTTCTCTCTGCCTCTTCCTTTAGTTCAAGTATTTCTTACCGCTATCTGCAGCATAAGAAAAATAACATGAACTAGTAAGCAAAACATGCTTAGTAAGAATCCGGGCCTACTCGCAAAACCATATCGATACATCATATCATGTACTCAGTAATCAAGATAGAACAAGATTATAAGCATCATAAGCATCTCATCAAAGCATCATAAGCATCACATCAAATATCTCTAAGTACTTACAGAACAAGATCATCACATAATGAGAAAATATGCTTTTCAAAAAGTTCCATAAAGGTAAGTACTTAAAAATACAATATCATCCAGGGCCCAGTTGTAGTACCACATCAAGCGCGTTCCCTAATAAATTGGGGTAGCGAGCCACCAATCTAATTAGAGCAGGACCCTTCCGTCCTACCAATGCCATGACCTTCAGTTAACATGCACATTGGATTTGTTTAACGACCCCCTTCCGAGTCGGGTACACAACTTTCAAAGTAAAGTAATTTATCATGCAATTACTCATATATGTATATGCCTAAAGGTACTCTTAATCACATCTTAAAGGGACACACCACTCATCAAGGGTGCTCTTGATCCCCTAGGGACACACCACACATTCGGGTGCTCTTGATCCCAGTTTCAATAGAGTATCCTTTTTTTTAAGCATATTATCAACCACATCTCAACCACATCATGTTCATGTCATAAGAGTGCCCCATGGGCTATAAGGCATGCTTTTATACCTAACAAGATAGGTCACATAATTTATACACACATCATATAAGTGTAGCATGCTTCATGGTTTCATTAAGGACTTCCCAACCCTAGAACCACGGTTGGCTGAAAATCAAGTGTAGGGAATTCTTTGATTTTCCAATCAAGCATTCATTCCTGCATTTCTACAAACACCTCAAGTGTACTTCATGTTAACAATTGAAACATGGTTCATACTTCAAAGTGGGGTTAGCTTCCACTAACCCTAACTTACAAGGGTGGCCGAATGGTGTAAAATGGCTAGGCTAGGTTTTTGACATCCAACCTTCACACAAACATTCACACAAACATGTTATCTACACTACTATTCATGAGAACATAATAGGATAGCAAGCAACTCAAAAAACCCTAGCCTTCCTCCTCTTGGCCGAAACCTTGTAGGGTACCAAACCCTAATTTTGTCCTTCCAAAAATTTGGAAACATCACATATGAGTATACCCTAAGTCTTAAGGGTTATTTTCATGTATTGAAAAGTTACCACACACATCCCTTAGGAAGTGGCCGAAACCCATACAAGGACAAACCCTAGGTTTTGTTCTTGACACCATGAAGAAAAATCCATCTACATGTATACCCTAAGTCTTAAGGTCTTCCCATGTATCAAAGTTGGATCAAAAACCTTCTCTTGGACCCCCAATCCTAGGGTGGCCGAAACTTCTACAAGGAAGATCCTTGAGATTTTTCAAAAGAAATACACAAACAAACATTCAATAGCAATTATACTACAGGCGAGAGGACACTTACATCCTAGCGCTGGAATTTCACCTTCTCTTAAACTGTAGGGTACCCTACACTTGGAGGGTATGTGAAAATCCTTTTCTTCCAAATCTTCTCTAGGGTTCCTTGGACTTGGTAGAGGGCAAGGCACTTGGATTTTCCTCCTTGCAATTGCCCTAGGGTTAGAACCCTAGGGTTGAAATTTCGAAAACACAAGGGAGAGGAGTGGATTTTCGGTGGAGAAGAGAAAAGGAAGAAGAAGAAGAGGAAGTTACTCTAACTTCTCATCTCCTTATTTATACTTTTCTCATGAAGAGACATGTCTCTTCACTTCCCTAGCTTTTAACAAGCATGTTCCTTATTCCCTCTACATGAAATATTGCTTGGTTCATTGGTTATGACATGGTGAGTGCAACTAAGAGGTTCAAGGTTCAATCCTTGCTTCCTCCTTTCTACTTCTTCTTTTTATCACAATTTGCACTAATCCATATCAAATCCCATTAAACCAAGCCCATCATGAAATTTCATAATATTAATAATATTTCATGAATTCATAATGTTTTATAAATATTATTTCATAATATTTTTAAATATTTCATATTCATGAATATGATATTTCATGCATTTATGACATTTCATAGCATGTGATTACATGAAATTTATATCATTTCATTATAACCATTTTTCATACGTTGTCATAATTTTACATTGAAAAATCTTGGGGTGTTACATAACCTCTCCCTCTCTCTCTTCTATTCTCTTCCCCTCCTCCCTCCTTCCCCTTAGGGTCGGCGCCCCTTAGGGCATCCTAGGGTCGGCCCCCTCCTTGTGAGCTAGGGCCGGCGCACCTCCAACTTCAAGTTGCCGTGAGCCATCAAGAAGAAGGAGAAGCTGATGAAGAAGAAGAAGAAGCGGATCGCAACTCCTTTCTTCTCGGAATAGGGATTCCGTGTCTTTGGTGTCATCCCGAAGAGAACTCGGCGTGGACGCGAATAGAGGCGAAGCTTCCAAGGGACGCTACGGTTGGAACTCGTCCCTTACTTCGAGTTACGAGAGGTACTTAGTAAATTAGTTTACTTTTCCGTAAAGTTTTAATTTATGATTATGTCAACACATCATAAGGTTGCATGCTAGATACGTGGTTAAAATAATTTAGGAAATTATTTTATGCTAATTCTTCCGCTGCACGTAAAAATTTAAAATTTTACGAACCCGTATCCTTGTCGACATGCACCCGGTCCCAACAGTGGTATCAGAGCCGGTTAGTGTTCGACATAATCATATAATTGTTTTGCGGAACACTTTGTCATGATCTTAATTTTGGAAAATTTTTCAATTATGGAAACTTTCCAATTATAATAAATTTTAGATTTAGGAATTTCAATGTTTGGAAATCCTCATGAAATTTCACAAACTTTTGAAATTTTCTAGTTTCTGAAATTTTATAACAATTGTGAAAACTTCCCATCTTTGGAAACTTTCCAATTTTGGAAATTTTTCTAATTTTAGAAATTTTCCAATTTTGGAAATATGTAAGTTTTCTTTGTAACAGAAACTTACAATTATTCTGAAAAAACCAATTTATGAAATCTTGCAATTTTGGGCACTTTCTTTTAAGAAAGTCTAGACAAATTCATGGACAGTTAATTGACAATTAAATTTGAATTGGTCTTTAAATTGACAACAAAATTCTTTATTTTGGATTGAGCCTCGGGGAGTCGTCCAATTTAAAGCTAGTTGTTGTAATTTAATTTCCCAATTTTTAATTGAAATTGTCATGTTTGATTTGGATTGAGCATCGGGGAGCCGTCCAATTGGATTTACAACAAATTATTTTTCTTTGGGTATCTGAGCCTCGGGGAGCCACCCTTAGAAAATGATTTGTTGTAATTAATTAAATCCATGAATAAAATATGATTTAAGAGGTGATGCTCTTACATATTGTTGTCTCCAAAATTAATTAGGAAATGGTTTCCTATAGAGTTTTCTTAAATGAGATTTTCATGAAAATAATATGTCGTTGAATTAAGGGAATTGCCTCTTAATTTAATAAGATTTGATTTAGAGAAATCAAAGTCTTAAGCATATTATTTCCGAAATTGATTATGACAATTTAGGAAATTGTTTCCCAAAACAATTCCTTTAATAAAGTATGAAATTAGAATTAGGAAATCCGGTTCCTAATTCAAATAATGAGACTTGATAACTTAAGTCACATACATACTTTATTAAGGAAATCGTTAGTCATGACATAATGTCATGAATGTGCTTAGAAAAGAAAGGATGAGACCCAAAACCCCTTACAAAATATTAAGGCCAACACCTTCCATTAATATGGTTAGAATCGGAGTTTTGTTTCTCGTTTGGGTTGATGGACACATCCATGCCCAGCTTGAACCTCAACATGTTCAAACCATGGAATTAGTTTATGAATAATATAGTTGAAGTCAGAGGTCAATCCTTAGTTTTGGTTGTTGGACACATCCAAGCCTGACTAAACGGTTGAATGAGCTCCAACCATATTAAAACTATTTCTTGATTAATGGGTCAGCCTTAAGCTTGGAGCATCGATTTGTTGTGCCACAGCCAAGGTCGATGTAAAGAGAGGTGCAATTGGGTGCTATGTATATGATGCATACTTGTTAATGAGTTAACAACCCAATGATTTATGCAAACATTCAATTAGTTGATAGCATAATGTGATAGTTGTTAGTGATATGAGAGAAGTGTCCTAAGGCAATCGCCTTATGATGTAAACATTTATATTAATAAATGATAATTCACTATTTGAGTATACATGTTTTGTGTATTTGATTGGGATCTTAAACTCATCTACTGAATGTCCGCAATACAACTCACAGCATAAGAGAATTTGTGATGGGATCACAACTAGTAATTATCTCTAATGTGCAATTGTGAAGTATTGAAATTATCCCTAGTCGATGAATTGATAAAAACGGACACTATCAATTCTGTTGAGACTAGCATGGGTTATTCTCTAATCAGCTGATTTTCACTGGCTGGTGACATTGGGATGTCCGGAGATAAACATGGATGCTAGTTAAGGGAACTAGTTCATTGGAGTGACTAGCTGTAAAACTTCATATGGTTATCTATAAAGATATGTCAATGAAGTTCTTACTGCAGCTTAAGTGCGATGTTCCTTTGACTTACGGTGTTCAAGTCATCTTGGTCATGGAGACTTATACTTTAACATCTTAAGCAAGCATCTCCAAGGAGGTGTGGACCCAGGATGATTGGGCATGAGCCGAAGTGCCCGAAGATGTTTGAACAGCCTACAAAGGATTCACCACTCCTTGCGAGGAGATGTATACCCAGGCCTATCGTCGGATTGTTACTCAAAACCTCTGGCCAGAGTATATCATGTTAAGAGTGCGAGTCTCTTAAATACATGAGAGTAATTAGAAATCCAAAGGACGAGAAAGACATTACTTGGGCTAGGTGTGACGTAGTCAGCCTAGTGGGGACTGACACAAATAGACCGTGTCCTGAACCAAGTGGGTATAAGATGGTGAAGGGAATGGGGCACGACTCATTAGAGCTGCTGAAGGGTTTCAGAATAATTTCTTCTGAGGTCAAACCGTTGATCTTTCGATTAATTGGGGGTCATGATGTACTACTAGGTGCCACTCATGACCGTTCTATAATTCGTTAATTATAGACGGCCAACATAAATCGAAAGCCTATTTAGTCACACGCACTACGGGTAATCCAAGGGATTTAAAACGAGTTGAAAATTGGATTTTCCGATCAAGAGAAATAAGTCGAATCTGAGTTAATCAGAGGCGCAATGGAAGCTAAAAATGGCTAAGTCTTTTGAAGGCTTTTTGGGCGAATTAAATGAGTTTAATTCGCGTTGGTTCGGCTCGGTTTGGGCCGGCCAAAGAGGGTGCCAACCCTCCTTGGTTGGCCGGCCATTAAAAGGGAGAAAAACCAATTTAATTGGTTTAATTAATAAAATGAATCTAGTGCGATTTATTTTATAAATTATGGATAAATAAATTTGTATAAAGAAATTTATATAAATAAATTTGTAGAAATTTATTCTTTTATGGAAGTTAAAATAATCCATGAATTGGTTTATTTTAATTTTATAAAATCAATTATGAATTGATTTTTCCATAATAAGAAAGTTTATAAATTCCTTATAAAATTTATTCCATAATTTAAAGAGAAGAAGAATTTGTTTTATTATAAATTAGTTATAATAAGACTCGGCTTAAACGAAACAATTAATAAGAGAATTTATAAGATAAATTTCTTATAACTAATTCCGTTAATTCCGTTAAGAGGGAGACTTAGCAAAGGAGTTGCTACTATATAAAGGAACCAAAGGCAAGCCCTTATTACGCATTTTTACTAATTGAGATTAGTAACTCCCTCTCTCCCTCTCTCTTATTCTCTTCTCCCTCTCCTTTCCCTTAGGGCCGGCGCCCTTCTTGGAGAATTAGGGCCGGCTCCCACCTTCCTTGCTAGGGCCGGCGCACCCTATCAACACCAAGCAAGGTTGCCGTGAGCTTCAAGAAGAAGGAGAAACGAAACAAGAAGAAGAAGAAGCGGACAGCGACTCCTCTCTTCCCGGAATTCGATTCCGTTTTCTTGGTGGTTAGTTTCCCTTTCCTCTCTTGATCTTTCTTGTTGTGCCTATAGAGAATCTAGTAGTTCTCGTCGGCACAAAACTCGTGACTTTGCGAAGTCATCTCGAAGAGAACTCGGCGTGGACGCGAATAGAGGCAGAGCTTCCAAGGGACGCTACGGTTGGATCTCGTCCCTTACTTCGAGTTACGAGAGGTATAATGTAAATTAGTTTACTTTTCCGCAAAGTTTTATTTTATGATTATGTCAACACACTATAAGGTTGCATGCTAGATACGTGGTCAAAATAATTTAGGAAATTATTTTATGCTAATTCTTCCGCTGCACGTAAAAATTTTGAATTTTACGAACCCGTATCCCTGTCGACATGCACCCGGTCCCAACAGTGGTATCAGAGCCGGTTAGTGTTCAACATAATCATATAATTGTTTTGCGAAACACTTTGTCATGATCTCAATTTTGGAAAATTTTTCAATTATGGAAACTTTCCAATTATAATAAATTTTAGATTTAGGAATTTCAAAGTTTGGAAATCCTCATGAAATTTCTCAAACTTTTGAAATTTTCTAGTTTCTGAAATTTTATAATAATTGTGAAAACTTCCCATCTTTGGAAACTTTCCAATTTTGGAAATTTTTCTAATTTTAGAAATTTTCCAATTTTGGAAATATGTATGTTTTCTTTGTAACAGAAACTTACAATTATTCTGAAAACCAATTTATGAAATCTCGCAATTTTGGGCACTTTCTTTTAAGAAAGTCTAGACAAATTCATGGACAGTTAATTGACAATTAAATTTGAATTGGCCTTTAAATTGACAACAAAATTCTTTATTTTGGATTGAGCCTCGGGGAGCCGTCCAATTTAAAGCTAGTTGTTGTAATTTAATTTCCTAATTTTTAATTGAAATTGTCATGTTTGATTTGGATTGAGCCTTGGGGAGCCGTCCAATTGGATTTACAACAAATTATTTTTCTTTGGGTATCTGAGCCTCGGGGAGTCACCCTTAGAAAATGATTTGTTGTAATTAATTAAATCCATGAATAAAATATGATTTAAGAGGTGATGCTCTTACATATTGTTGTCTCCAAAATTAATTAGGAAATGATTTCCTATAGAGTTTTCTTAAATGAGATTTTCATGAAAATAATATGTCGTTGAATTAAGGGAATTGCCTCTTAATTTAATAAGATTTGATTTAGAGAAATCAAAGTCTTAAACATATTATTTCTGAAATTGATTATGACAATTTAGGAAATTGTTTCCCAAAACAATTCCTTTAATATAGTATGAAATTAGAATTAGGAAATCCGGTTCCTAATTCAATTAATGAGACTTGATAACTTAAGTCACATACATACTTTATTAAGGAAATCGTTAGTCATGACATAATCATATGTCATGAATGTGCTTAGAAAAGATGAGACCCAAAACCCCTTACAAAATATTAAGGCTAACACCTTCCATTTATATGGTTAGAACCGGAGTTTTGTTTCTCGTTTGGGTTGATGGACACATCCATGCCTGACTTGAACCTCAACATGTTCAAACCATGGAATTAGTTTATGAATAATATAGTTGGAGTCAGAGGTCAATCTTTAGTTTTGGTTGTTGGACACATCCAAGCCTGACTAAACGGTTGAATGAGCTCCAACCATATTAAAACTATTTCTTGATTAATGGGTCAGCCTTAAGCTTGGAGCATCGATTTGTTGTGCCACAGCCAAGGTCGATGTAAAGAGAGGTGCAATTGGGTGTTATGTATAATGTTACATACTTGTTAATAAGTTAACAACCCAATGATTTATGCAAACATTCAATTAGTTGATAGCATAAAGTGATAGTTACATATATGTGATATGTAATCGGTGTAATTACCTACCTTCATAGCTAAGAAAAACTTGATGGCCACAGTCATGGTTGCTCTTATCTATGGTTGGATATCAACCTATTTGGAGATGTTCCTACGATCTCCCGAATTGATAATAAGGGTTATTCAATTTGAAAAATAAATAGGATTTTATTTATGTATGTTGATACATTCTTTAATCATTCTTCTCACATAATCTCAATTTGTATTTCTAGGATAATCACTCGATCATGTCTTCCCTAAACTTGCGTTCCATTTTGGACACCAATAAACTGACTGGGTCGAACTTCATGGACTGGCTTCGAAACCTGAGGACAGTCCTCAAGGCAAAGAAGCTTGCTAATGTCCTTGAAGATCAACTTCCCAACCGTCCTCCCGAAAGTGCAACTCCAGACCAGTTTCCTGAGTTGCTCAACCTGCTGAAGACTTTAAAGCCTTCTGTGAAGCAGGATCTAAAGACGGTACTGTTAGTTGGTTCCTCGAAGAAAGGTTCTAAGAGGAAGGCCAAAGAACAGAATAAGGGAAAGGATAAAAAGGCCAAAAAGACTGAAAATACCCTAAAAGGCACTTGCCATCACTGTGTCAAGGAGGGTCACTTGCGAAGAAACTGCAAGATTTATCTTGAGTCCTTGAAAGAGAAGGCATCCGATGCCCCATCCTCTTCAAGTATCTTCGTTATTGAATGTCACTCTATTTCCTCAAACACTTGGGTACTTGATACTGGGTGTAGCTCACATATATGTAATGACATACTGGGGCTAAGGAATAGAAGAAGACTCGTCAAAGGAGAAGCGAATTTGCGAGTTGGAAATGGAGCAAAGATTGCTGCTGTTGCCATCGGAACCTATTTGCTAAAGCTCCCCACTGGACGTGTCTTAGAATTGGATAATTGTTATTTTGTTCCTTCATTAATAAAGAACATTGTATCTATTTCATGTTTGAATGAAAAAGGTTATCATTTAACTTTTAGTAACAATTGTTGTTACATAACTTTAAATGGCGTTTTTTATGGGAATGGAACTTTGTGCAATGGCATCTACACGTTAGATTTATCCAGTGACGTTTTCAATATCGAAGTTAGCAACAAACGTGCTCGAACAGATAATCGAATAGACTCCTACACGTGGCACTGTCGTCTTGGCCATGTAAGTAAGAAACGCATGACCGAATTACACCGATGTGGAATTTTGAAATCATTTGAACCCGGTTCATTTGATACATGCGAATCATGCTTAAAAGGCAAGATGACCAAATTACCCTTTTCCGGAAAAGGTAATCCAGTGGGAGAATTGCTTGGTCTAATACATACCGATGTATGTGGACCAATGTCAACTCTAGCACAAGGAGGCTATAGCTACTTCATCACCTTTATCGATGATCACTCACGATTCGGGTATGTGTTCTTGATGAAACACAAATCTGAAGCTTTTGAGAAATTCAAAGAGTTCAGAAATGAAGTAGAGAAACAACTTGACAAAAGTATTAAAATACTTCGATCCGATCGGGGTGGTGAATACTTGAGTCAAGAATTTCAAGATTATCTTAGGGACAATGGGATATTGTCCCAATGGACTCCGCCGTATACACCACAGCATAATGGTGTATCTGAGAGGCGTAACCGAACCTTGATGGACATGGTTAGATCCATGATGAACCATGCAACTCTTCCAAAATCCTTTTGGGGCTATAAGACAGCTGTTTACTTGCTAAACAGAGTCCCGACCAAGGTAGTCTCTACTACTCCATATGAGATTTGGAATAGTAAGAAACCATGGTCTTTTCAAAGTTGGGGCTATAATTTAACTTTTCAAAGTTAATCATGGTCTTTTCAAAATAAATCTTTCTACTAAAACCTATCTCACAAAAACCCATAAGATTAACGTGATTGATAACTAGATACTGGGTGAGATAGTTAGTTAATACAAAATCTGATTTCGATAATATTGTTGAATTTAGAGTTGAATTGTCTTGATTGTTGGTCATTACAGTCAAATCTGTCAATGGTCAAACAATAGTCAAATACGGCGCCCGTGACCCCTCGGGCGCCCCCTCCCTTTCTCTTCGATCAAGACAGAAAAGTTGTAAATACCTATCTATGCTAGGCGCTCGGGTCCTCACGGGCGCCCCCAAGGACAGGGTCAAAACGGAAAAAGCTGCATTTGGCAGTTTTCACCTGACTTCGGGCGCCCAGGCCATCACGGGCGCCCCCATCCAGGACCAAGTCAGGGCAGAAAAGCTGCCAAAGGCAGCTTCCTTCTGACCCGGGCGGTCAAGACCTCCCGGGCGCCCGATCGACCATCTTCTATATAAAGCACCCGAAACTCCCTTCTTTTGCCACACCCAAAACACTTCTCCTCTCTAACTCTTCTCCTTCCAAGGTGACCGAACGACCCTCTCGTGCCCTCGACCACTCCACCTCGACCATGCCTCCCCGGATGGCTACTCGGTATCATTTTTATGCACTTAAAATTTATTTCTTTATTATTTCTACCCTTAAACGCATGTTATTTTAGAAAACGTCGTGCAAATCAACCAAACCCCGGGACCAAACCTAGCCCCGACCCTAGGTTTCCGACCTTGGAATTATGCAATAAATTCGCTAGGACGACGTATAAACCTATCAAAATAAGTTTCCTAAATAGACAATTTCTTACTCAATCCTGTCCGTTAGCTATGAATGTCATAAACTTCTATCAACTTGATAATCTTGTCTTCTGCACTCATCCCGTGAACACAACCCTATGTGCAGAATTCTACAACAATATAGTCAGACAAAATGACCTTATCTTTGTCACCACAGTACAAGGGATGCCCTTGACAATAACACCCTCGTTGCTTAACAGATTTCTTGGACTACGACTTTCTCAGTCCACTTTCTGTTGTTATCCTCCTAGAGATCCTCCCTCTGCTGCTCCTTACTCTTACATTGACCTGGACACCCTGTATTCCTATTTTTTATAGAGATGCCCGAAACCCTTTGACTAGACGGTTTCAGTCTGTAGATCTTCAGGTCCAGGACTATGCTCTTTATAGAGTCCTAGTCCGTTACATTCTACCCTTGTCCACTAGGGACGTCGCGACCATGCGACCATTCCACACCTTATTATTGTACGCATTGATCCATCACTTAGACATAGATATTGGACTCTACATGTTCCACACCATTCTATATGTTAGTGATATGAGAGAAGTGTCCTAAGGCAATCGCCTTATGATGTAAACATTTATATTAATAAATGATAATTCACTATTTGAGTATACATGTTTTGTGTATTTGATTGGGATCTTAAACTCATCTACTGAATGTCCGCAATACAACTCACAGCATAAGAGAATTTGTGATGGGATCACAACTAGTGACTATCTCTAAATGTGCAATTGTGAAGTATTGAAAATATCCCTAGTCGATGAATTGATAAATACGGACACTATCAATTCTGTTGAGACTAGCATGGGTTATTCTCTAATCAGCTGATTCTCACTGGCTGGTGACATTGGGATGTCCGGAGATAAACATGGATGCTAGTTAAGGGAACTAGTTCATTAGAGTGACTAGCTGTAAGACTTCATATGGGAATCTACATGTAGATATGTCAATGAAGTTCTTACTGCAGCTTAAGTGCGATGTTCCTTTGACTTGCGGTGTTCAAGTCATCTTGGTCATGGAGATTTATACTTTAACATCTTAAGCAAGCATCTCCAAGGAGGTGTGGACCCAGGATGATTGGGTATAAGCCGAAGTACTCGAAGATGTTTGAACAGCCTATAAAGGATTCACCACTCCTTGCGAGGAGATGTATACCCAGGCCTATCGTCGGATTGTTACTCAAAACCTCTGGCCAGAGTAGATCATGTTTAGAGTGCGAGTCTCTAAAATACATGAGAGTAATTAGAAATCCAAAGGACGAGAAAGACACTACTTGGGCTAGATGTGACGTAGTCAGTCTAGTGGGGACTGACACAAACAGACCATGTCCTGAACCAAGTGGGTATAAGGTGGTGAAGGGAATGGGGCACGATTCATTAGAGCTGCTGAAGGGTTTCAGAATAATTTCTTCTGAGGTCAAACCGTTGATCTTTCGATTAATTGGGGATCATGATGTACTACTAGGTGCCACTCATGATCGTTCTATAATTAGTTGATTATAGACGGCCAACATAAATCGAAAGCCTATTTAGTCACACGCACTACGAGTAATCCGAGGGATTTAAAACGAGTTGAAAATTGGATTTTTCGATCAAGAGAAATAAGTCGAATCTGAGTTAGTCAGAGGCGCAATGGAAGCTAAAAATGGCTAAGTCTTTTGAAGGCTTTTTGGGTGAATTAAATGAGTTTAATTCGCGGCGGTTCGGGTTGGTTTGGCCGGCCAAAGAGGGTGCCAAACCTCTTTGTTGTGGCCGACCATTAAAGGGGAAGAAAACCAATTTAATTGGTTTAATTAATAAAATAAATCTAGCACGATTTGTTTTATAAATTATGGATAAATAAATTTGTATAAAGAAATTTATATAAATAAATTTATAGAAATTTATTTCTTTTTGGGAAATTAAAATAATCCGTGGAGTGGTTTATTTTAATTTTATAAAATCAATTATGAATTGATTTTTCCATTAAAAGAAAAATTTATAAATTTCTTATAAAAAATTTATTCCATAATTAATGAAGAGAATAATTTGTTTTATTATAAAGTTAGTTATAATAAAACTTGGCTTAAACGGAATAATTAATAAGAGAATTTATAGGATAAATTTCTTATGTAAAATTCCGTTAAAGAGGAGACTTGGCAAGGGAGATGATACTATATAAAGGAACCAAAGGCAAGCCCTTAATTCCAATCAATTGAGTTGTCAATTGGTATAGAGCTAACCTCTCCCTCTCTCTCTTCTATTCTCTTCCCCTCCTCCCTCCTTCCCCTTAGGGCCGGCGCACCTCCAACTTCAAGTTGCCGTGAGCCATCAAGAAGAAGGAGAAGCCGAAGAAGAAGAAGAAGAAGTGGATCGCAACTCCTTTCTTCTCGGAATAGGGATTCCGTGTCTTTGGTGTCATCCCGAAGAGAACTCGGCGTGGACACGAATAGAGGCGGAGCTTCCAAGGGACGCTACGGTTGGATCTCGTCCCTTACTTCGAGTTACGAGAGGTACTTAGTAAATTAGTTTACTTTTCCGTAAAGTTTTAATTTATGATTATGTCAACACATCATAAGGTTGCATGCTAGATACGTGGTTAAAATAATTTAGGAAATTATTTTATGCTAATTCTTCCGCTGCACGTAAAAATTTAAAATTTTACGAACCCGTATCCTTGTCGACATGCACCCGGTCCCAACACTATATGCGTCCAGTGTTACTACTCAGGGGCGGGTACACACCCCTTACTGCCACATCATCACCTCTATTCTTCATCATCACGGTCGTAATATCACCGATGGAGAGATGACCACAATGACCGAATTTGATGAAATAAGTTTTAGAAACTTTTCCCTAGCGGGCATAGAGGTCTCGGGTACCAGGGTTTTATCATGGAGACGTCAGCGAGTCGGACCCCAGATCGATTCTGATAAGGAGGTAGAGGTCGATGTCACAGATCTAGCTGCCGAGATTCGAGAGCAGATGGACGAGCCCCCACCTCCGACGACTGGCGAGAGGCTAGCACTACTTCAGACAGAGGTCCACAGTCTCAGGGAGGAAATAGAAGCCAATCACACAGAGTATATGGAAGCAAATGAGGCCTGTTACACTGAGTATATGAATGCCCTCAGAGCCGATCGAGAGACTAACGACGCACGGTATAATGAAATGATGTCGTTCTTCCGATCCTGGCAGCCCAGCTCATCTGATCATCCCGGTCCTTCCTCTTAGTTAAGATTGATATTTTCTATTGTACTGTTGACTACCCCTACTCTGTAGGGTTGACATGTATTTGACTATGGTTTGACTATGGTATCTGGTCCCCACTTTGACTTCTATGCACTTATCATATCTAGTTGCTAGTTATGATAAGTGATTATCTGTTTTTATCAGCTACTAAGTTAGGGTTATGCTTGGTAGAATAGATTTGCTCCACTTCTGTGTTTTGGTAAAACTGTTTTATTACTTATCAGTTCCTACTTAATTTGAAAAATCATTTTCTTTGTGCATTTTTAAAATAATTTTTTGACTTAGTTTTTCTTATGAAAAATTACCCCTTTCAAAACTAGGGCTTTTTCACAAATGGACTTAGCCTAGGCCCTAACCCTAGAACTGCATGTACCTATAGATCTAGAAGCCATCATCTCACAAGCACCTTAGGGTACTTTTGATTGATAACCTAGAATGGGTTGAGATGCTTAGGTCTTTGTCTTAATTCAAGATACTTTAAGTCAGTGCATCTACAGTAATTGGGGCACTTAATACAAATTAAGCAGTAATCAGGTTAAGTGTCAAGCTTAGAAAATCTAATTTGAACAGATCACTTAACTTGACTAACCTTAGTGAAAGCTACTGTTTATAACAGTTGGTAAGTAGCTAATTGGGTTAGACAGGACCCGAAAGAGAAAATTAAAATTGATTTGGTCCAGTTTATACCTTGAATTGGTTCAGTACAACACCTTACTTCTATTGCTAAGCATGTTTTTTTGCTATATTGTTTTTTTGATATATGGCAAAGGGGGAGAGATTGGAAAGGAGAGAAGAGAAGGTTTTAAATTTTTTTTAAATTTCAAAACTTTATCTCTTTTTTCAAAAAGTAAAACTCCTTAAGTCAATTGCCTTTTATTTGTCAAAATTATTTTCAAAAAAAATTATTTCTAAGCACTTGATTTAAATTATTTTCAAAATCTTCTATGTACTTGACTTAAACTATTTTTGAAATTCCTCTAAGTACTTACTTTAAATTTCTCTAATAGAAAAGTTTCTAAGTAGTTTCTTTGAAAACTTTCTAAAGTGCTAAAGAGGTTGGAAAATTGTTCACAACTCAAAAATATGGTAGAAATTTTTTTTAGATTTTCTAAGTATTAAAACTTCAGAATAAGTTTAGAAAATTTTCTAAAGTGCGAAAACTAAGTATTTACTTGAAAATTTTCTAAGTGTAAATTTTTCAAATGCCCAACCCAAAATATTTTTTGGAAAATGTTTTCTAACTTAAACCTTTTTTTGAAAATGTTCTAAGTATTGAAAAATCATTTCCCTTTTAGACATAGAAATGTTTTCAAACCCCGCGAACCTTTGAAAAACCTAGGGGAAGATTCCTTCCAGGGGAAGGAAATTAAATTGGCACTTTACCTGCTTTTTATTTAAACTTAACTTTTTGAACCGGGTTGCCATAAATCAAAAAGGGGAAGATTGTTGGTGCAAGCAGCACCTAAGTCGAACCTGGGTTTTGATAATGGCAAAGGGTTCAAGAGTTAAGATGTTATTGTGGTCTAATGTGTTCACTGAGTGTGCAGAAAGAAGTCCTGACGAAGGGCTGCTGGGCACCTAGCTAAGGGCTGCTAGGCATCGAAACCCTAAGACCTGGCGAAGGACTGCTAGGCACCTGGCGAAGGGCTGCTAGGCACCTGGCGAAGGGCTGCTGGGAATCTAAGACCTGGCGAAGGGCTGCTAGGCACCTGGCGAAGGACTGATTGGTACCGAAGACCTAGCGAAGGGTTGCTAGGCACCTGGCGAAGGGTTGCTGGGCAAAAGTCCAACCGGAGGAGCCGGTTGGCAAAAGGTAAACTCTCCTGAGAGGAGTAGGTGAGGACGCGTTCCCCGTTGAGGGAACAGTAGGCGTCAGTTCGACCTAGGGTTCCATTTGGGAGACCCGAAGTCAGAACCAAGATAGCTACGGCTGTAAAAAATGATCTGATATTCTTGCCTTGTTTGTTGTGGAACTAACCTTGGATGCAGGGGCCAAAGGAATGTGTTTTTGCAACTCAAAATGCCCAAAGGAGAGGGGCAGGCAGCTGGGCTAGTCGCCCGGGAGGTCCCGGGCGCCCAAGGTCAAAGCCAAATAAGCAGTTAAGCAAGAAATGCTTCGAAAGCATACTGGGCCAGGCGCCCTGAAGGTCCTGGGCGCCCTGGATGTCCCGGGCGCCCTGGGTCAAAGCAAAAGTGTGATTGAAACAAAATCAGCCACGAAGCCAGTGGACCAAGTCAAGCAGGGTGCCCCCAACGTCCCGGGCGCCCCCGTCAGCTCCAGAGCCGATTCGAAGGGGATAAGCGCTGACCAAGCTTCGGATAGAGGTTCTCGGATCTGAAGGCACGTGTCAGGCGCCCCCGACGTCCCAGGCGCCCTCAGGGGCACTATAAAAGGGGCTCAACCCCAAGGCTTCAGAACAACAATCTTCCAACGCCTCTAAGTCTTCGTTCAAGCGCTCTGCTCTGGCAAACTCCATTCTCGACATTCTAGCGCCGATGACGACCCTCTGCTTCGAAGTACGATCCACATCGGGCGTCGGTAACGAAGAGTGTACTTGTTTATTTACTGCACTACTATTGTAACAATTTCTGTAAATCTTTGCGCTACTATAGAATTGCCCGCAGTAAACGGTCAAGGACCGTGGGCCTTGGAGTAGAAGACGACCGCGACTCCGAACCAAGTAAAAATACTTGTGTTCCTCGTGTTTGTTTTTAATTCCGCTGCGTACTTTCTCTTTTCTTAATCCGAAACGTTTTCACGATATTCACCCTGCCCTCTATCGTGTTTACTCGATACAATAGATCAGAGATTCAAATATCCAGAAGATAGCTTTCCGCACCCGGTACGGACACTATGAGTTTTTGGTAATGCCATTTGGGCTTACTAATGCTCCTGCAGTATTCATGGATCTGATGAATCGGGTCTTTATGGAGTATTTGGATCAGTTTGTTATTTTTTTCATCGACGACATCCTAATTTACTCCCGTTCCGAGGAGGAACATGCGCGCCACCTTCGCATCGTCCTGGAGACGCTCCGACGGGAGCAGTTGTATGCGAAGTTTAGCAAGTGTGCCTTCTGGTTGTCTTCTGTGGGTTTTCTCGGACACGTTGTTTCCAGTAGAGGAATCTCCGTAGATCCCCAGAAGATCGAGGCTGTCACTAGTTGGGAGCAGCCGAAGTCAATTCAGGAGGTGCGCAGTTTTCTCGGATTGGCTGGTTATTATCGATGATTTGTTGAGGGGTTTTCCAGCATCGTTTACCGTTGACACGTCTGACTAGAAAAGGCGTGAAATTTGTTTGGACAAACGCTTGCGAGACCAGTTTTCAGGAGCTCAAGCGGCAATTGGTGTCTGCGCCTGTTTTGGTGTTACTTTCAGGGGAAGACGGTTTCGTACTCTACACTGATGCATCACATCAAGGTTTGGGCGCAGTTTTGATGTAGCATGGATGGGTAGTCTCTTATGCTTCTCGTCAACTATGGAGCATGAGAAGAATTATCCAGTTCATGACTTAGAGCTTGCAGCCATTATTTTTTCCCTGAAGATATGGTGACACCATCTCTACGACGTCACGTTTGAGATTTTCACATATCACAAGAGCCTCAAGTATTTATTCACTCAGAAGGAGTTGAATCTTCGTAAGAGGAGATGGATCGAATTCCTTAAGGATTATGACTGTACTATTAGCTACCATCCAGGGAAAGCTAATGTGGTTACAGATGCACTGAGTAGAAAATCCCGGAGTGTTCTGGCTTGTCACTGGGTTATGGTCACAGATTTAGTTCAGAGCTTCTCAGAGTTGGGACTAGGGGAGCAGGGTCAGACAGAGAAAAGGTTGTTGGTGATTATGGTTGCTCAGTCTTCAATCAGGACGAGGATCAGAGAGGCTTAGGCTAGTGATCAGTATCTGTAGTTCCTAGGCAGCCGGATTGCCTCAGAGCAGCAAACTGACTTTACACTAGATGATGAGGGTATTCTATATTTCCAAGGGAGATTGTGTGTACCTAAGTCATATCCGGTCATGGATGAGTTACTTCAGGAGGCTCATCAATCTCGATTTGCGATACATTCTGGCGAACCCGTATATACCGAGATCTGAGACGTTCCTACTGGTGGAACGGTATGAGAAAAGACATCATGGATTTTATTGCTAGATGTCTAGTGTGCCAGCAGGTGAAGGCCGAGCATCAGAGACTTGCTCGATTACTTTAGAAGATCCCTGTTCCTAAGTGGAAATGCGAGCACATCACTATGGATTTCGTTGTGGGATTACCGATGTCTCGGAGAAGGCACAACGTGATTTGGGTGATCGTTGATCGATTAACCAAATTTGCTCATTTCTTGGGGATTCAAAGGACAGATTCATTGGACAGGCTGGCAGAGCTGTATTGCCGTGAGATTATCAGACTACACGATGTTCCCCTGAGCATTATATCAGACATTGATCCACGTTTCACTTCGCGGTTTTGGCAGAGTTTGCAGCAGGCTATGGGTACCGAGCTTCGATTCAGTATAACCTTTCATCCGTAGATGGACGGACAGTCAGAGCGTACCATTCAGACGCTAGAGGATTTGTTGAGATCCTGCGTTATGGACTTTGGAGGCAACCGGGAGGATCACCTCCATTTGGTTGAGTTTGCCTATAATAATAGCTATCATTCGGCTATTCAGTTAATACCTTTCGAGGCGTTGTATGGTAGATCTTGCAGGACACCCATCCTCTGGGAGGAGGTTGGGGAATCTCAGTTGCTAGGTCCTCAGAGTATTCAGTGTGACGTAGAGCTAGTCCGTATTATCAGACGCAGGCTGTCAGAGGCTCAGGATCGTCAGAAGAGTTATACAGATCGGAGACGCAGACCCTTGGAGTTCTCTGTGAGCGATCACATGTTTTTATGAGTGTCACCCACGAAAGGGGTGAAGAGGTTAGGGTTGCGAGGTAAGCTAGCTCCACGCTACATTGAACCTTTCCAGATTTTGGAGTGAATTGAAGCAGTAGCTTATCATCTAGCATTAACACCGTCTTTGGCTGGAGTTCATGATGTATTTCATGTTTCCATGTTGAGGAAATATGTACCAGATCCTACACATGTTTTATCGGAGGTGTCGGTCACACTTCAACCAGATGTGACCTACGAGGAGGTACTTATGCGGATTCTGGACCGCAAGGAACATCGGTTGAGGAACAAGACAGTTCGGTTTGTTAAAGTTGGTTGGCAGAACCATTCTGATGAGGAAGCTACTTGGGAGCTCAAGGATACGATCAGAGCTCGCTACCCTAATCTATTTACTTGAGGTGTGTATGGTTGGTTTTTATTCAGTATTTCTATTATATTTGAGTTGTTGATATCTGTTGTTATTGACTAGTACCTGTTAGGGTTGACTAGTATCTGTTATGGTTTTCTATCGAAATTTGGGGACCAAATTTTTGTTAGTGGGGGAGAATGTTAAATATGAAAGTTTGGAGGGTTTAAAGGCTAAAAATCAAAAATTAAGGACCTTGTTGGGATTAACAGAACTTGGAGGGCTTTTTTGCAAAGAGCAAAAAACAAATATAAACTCTAAAATTTCCTCCCTTTATTCCTATCCCCGTTTCCATTTTCCCCCGATCCTCATCTCTGCCTGAAGCCGCATGAGCGGTTTCGCCCCCGATGTCGACGCACCTCCATCTTCTCCTTCCTCTTCTCCTTCGCTTATTCCGGCGACAACTTGGCTCCTGCATATGGAAGCCCAACAATCGTCAGTATGCAACGGTGCAGGTATGGTGCATGATACCAATGCACAAACAACCGAATAACAACGATGCAACGATATAAACAACAAGTACCAGAAACCAACCAGAGAACCAACGAATATGCAACTAAACTACTAGGTAGGGTGTCTCTAATACCAACCATTCTAATGGTGTTTAATGAACAAATAAGTTCTCGCGTACGAGCGGTACTTTACAGAATGGAAAATCAACGAGAGACTGTACAGATATGAATTTTTGATTAAACTCGAAGGTCAAATAAAGAAAGTATCAACAGGTGATCAACAATAACAAGGAACAAGGTCAAGTAGACCTATTCAAGCATAACAAGTTATGCATTTTAAGATAAAAGAACTACAAGAATACAAAGGAGAAATACCCGCCTTTATTTGTAGAACGTGTCCAAATACAAGAAGAGAATCTCCCACACGATCAACAATACGTATCAAATCAGGATCCTGTATTAAGGATTAGAGTTAAGTTATTTATACAACTAATCAAGTAGCTAAACTAACAATTAAAAGTTTGGAGGGTTTAAAGGCTAAAAATAAAAAATTAGGGACTTGTTGGGATTAACAGAACTTGGAGGGCCTTTTTTCAAAGAGCCAAAAACAAATACAAACCCTAAAATTTCCTCCCTCTATTCCTATCCCCGTTTCCTTTTTCTCCCGATCCTTGTCTCTGCCTGAAGCCGCATGAGCGGTTTTGCCCCTGACGCTGACGCATCTCCATCTTCTCCTTCCTCTTCTCCTTCGCTTGTTCCGGCGACAACTTGGCTCCTGCATCGTCGCACGCAAGCAAATGGAAGCAACACAACCCTCTCCTCGGGCAAACCCTAGACGGCAACCCCTCTCCCTTGCGATTCCCTTCTCGCACGAGCACGCGACGGCGACGTTTCCTTCCTCAGCCATCGCCGGAGATTCTTAGGTCATCTTTGTTCGTTCTTCCCGTGAACTAAGCGGCAGTCCCCAACCTCGACCTTTGCCCGTCATCGACATCCATAGATTAGGACATTGAGTTAATAAGAGCACCTAGACGTGAGGTTTACTTGGGCACGTTCTACATTAAAAGGCGGGTACTTCTCCTTTGTAGTCTTGTAGTTCTTTTACCTTAAATGTATGACTTATTATGTCTAAATAGGTCTGCTTGACCTTGATCTTGTTGTTGATATTTTATATCGCCTGTTGACACCTTTCTTCGTTTGACCTATGAATTAATTTATAGTTTTATATCCATACAGTCTCTCGTTGGTTTCCTATTCTGTAAAGTACCGCCCATACGCAAGTACTTAGTTGTTCATTAAACACCACTAGGATGGTTGGCATTAGAGAAACCCTACCTACTAATTTAGTTGCATATTTGTTGGTTTTCTGGTTGGTTTCTATTTTGTTATTTTTGTTGTTGCATCATTGTTATTCGGTTATTCGTTGTTATTCGGTTGTTTGTGCATTTTGTATCATGCACCATATTTGCATTGCATATTGACGACGTTGGGCTTCCATATGGTTAAGCCGTCGTCAGTCATCTAGTTGCTTTGCCACTCAACCACTTGTTGTGGTGGTTGCTAGAGTGGGAGCAACCGTCCTATTACGCCACACTCGACCACTCATGTACAATGGATGTTGAAGTTGTAGGCAAGCAGTTGACACCCTCACCGTTGTTTTCGAGGTATATCAGAGTTGTTGATAGCTCCCCCTATATATCAGGGTTTTAGAGTAATTGGCTCCCCAGCATCCTGTCCACTCAACCACATGTATTAGTGGTATTTGTTAGAGTACGTACAATTGTTACAACCCTACCCACTCGATCACACAGATGGGATATGTTAGCGGCTTGACTGTCGTCAGGGGTGACACATGTCATTGCATCATATGCATATATTGCATTTATGCATTTTCTTGATATTGTTGCATTTATATGAGCTATGTTTGCTGTATTTGGTTGACATGCATGTATGTTTTGATATTGTGATATCATGAGGTTTTTCGTACATGCTTAGTTGTTATTCGACTTTATACCATGTTGTTTTACAGATGTTTTATAGGTTTAGGTATTCTTATATCTCTTAGAGACTGTACCTGTTGTTTTCTCTACTTATTACAGTTTGATTTTGCCATGCTATTGTCTATTCATATACCCGCTGAGTCCGCCCGGACTTGTTACTTTCAATGCTCAACTTTGAGCATATATCCATCACAATTAAGATTCTCAATTCTCATTGTCTCCTTGTCATTATCAATGGAAAGAAAATCAAGCTTTTAAGGAATACCTCCCCCTCAAATATACCCTAAACTTCTATCATTACACCAACAATGATTTTTGAATTTCTAAATCTTTAGAAAGGCTCAAAGCAATGTTATGAGATTTTAAAATTCAGTCTTGAATCTAAACCTCTCCTTAACCACCAATTTTGCACCATAAATCATTTCCTTTTTGTTTTCATCATGAAAATTACCCTACTATAATATAAATGTATTCTAGAGGGTTAGGGATTGTTAGATTATACAAAATTGGGTTAATTGACTGAAATTAGTTAATTTTAGTCAAAAATAGCAGTACCAATTGATTGGTGTTGTGTATAAATTGATTAAACCACACCTTAATCGATCACCTGATCGATTATGACTGTCTTAATTGATTGACTGATCGATTACGCGAGCTTCTGTGCTCATGGAAAACCTTCACCAATTCATTGCCTAATTGATTAGTGTGTCCTAATCGATCACCTCGATTGGAAGTTTCTGATTTCTAAAAAGTAATTTTAGACCGAATTTTAGAAACTCTTAAATAATTTTATAAAATTTTACAAATCGTGAAATTTTATGTAGACATTATTTATGACATATACTATCATAGAAAAATAATTTTCTATGAAAATACCTTCCATTTTCAAAAATTGACATAAAATTGAAAATTATTAAAAACTTTAATCTTTTATTCTATTTTGTATCTAACTTCTCAATGTTGACTTTTATCAAAAGATAGACTTGTCGGATCGAGCTAATACATGCTTGCGAGCATCAATATAACAATTTAAGTGGCAAGTAGCTAATGTCTCAGGCTTTATTAATGGCCAATGTGCTAGGTATTATCAATCTAATTGTCTATGGGCTAACACATTCTTTTGAGCATCAATATAATAACCTAAATGTTAGGTAGCTAATGTCTCAGGGCTTTCTTAACGACCACTATGCTAGGTATTATCAATTTAACTGCCCCGGGCTAACACATGCTTCTGAGCATCAATATAACGACCTAAGTGTCAGGTAGCTAATGCTTTAGGGCATTATTAACGGCCAATATATCAGGTATTATCAATCTAACAATCACAAAGTTAGTGTGAATTAGCACTCTTAAAACATGCATACAACAAAGTTAATTATTACCTCCACATTTATGACGATGCTATCAGGACAAGAGACCTTACTTCTATTGCTTCACTTGTTATGCTATTATACTTGCCATATCATAAAGGGGACATTAATAACTTTTCATTGTTTTGGTCAATGACATCGGCGTTTTCTATAAATTATTCCACTTATACTGCTTCGGGTTTTTCGTCGAGCTACAATATTTTTTTGAGCAATGGGAGGAGAAGTATATCTCATACTTTATCAAATTTCATTTGACTTAGTTTTTCAATCTGACTTGAAGAAGAGACTACTGATAATAACCGGATTTTTCCTAGAGCTATAATATTTTCCTGAGCAATGGGAGGAGAAGCATATCTCACACTTTATCATACTTTATTCGACTTAGCTCTTCAATCTAACTTACAGGAAAGACTTTTGATGGTTACCGAGTTTTTCCTTGAGCTATAATATTTTCCTGAGCAATGGGAGGAGAACCATATCTCACACTTTATAAAACTTTATTCGACTTAACTCTTCAGTCTGACTTAAAGGAAAGACTTTTGATTGTAACCGGGGTTTTCCCCGGGCTATAATGTTTCCTCGAGCATGTGAGGGGTAAGGGGGCTATCTTAAGCCCAGGAGAACCTGATATAGTTTTGTCCAATAATATAGGGAGCATGGAGGCACCATCGAGCTATACGGAACAACGCTAGAAGTTGCTCCAATCCATCTAAACCCATGAATGAATTAAGCTCCCATCAAGTCACTAACATATTGATTGGCCGAGTGATGTTACAAGCACTGCCACGGTGAATCGGGCTATGAGATAGCAGTTCGCTTGCCATTTGAGATTTTTCGGAAAATGTCAACCGAGCTAAGGAAACAAGATTACTGAGCAATACTTGGGCATTCTAGTAGCTTGGCTTGAAAAGTGTTCTCATAAAAGGGAGGAATTCCTTCCGCCTATATATACATCTCGTCGATATAGACGAGGTAAGTGGACTCTGAGCCCCTAGATCGGAGGCAATTCCTCTACCCAAATGCTCTGTCATACCCTTTGTGTCTTCTTCTTCCCCTCCTTCTTGCTGGTAACTAACTTGAGTGTTGGAGGGCCACATCAGTAGAGTCGGACGAACCCTAACCGGTGTCGATCTCTCAGGGCGACGAGGAAGCAAGCGGGTCAGGTGATCGATGCAACTTGGTGGAGAGGAAGGGCTCGAGTCGACAGAAACAGAGGTCATCAATAATATTTTTCTACAATACCGTTTATCTTCCTATTTCCTAACATTCTACCAAATCAATAGTTCAAGAAGATTGTTTTCCGATGTTTATAGTTGAATCAACAATAACAATATAGCATGTAGGATAATTATTTTCTTATCCGGCATGACATATCCATCGGATGTCTCATATCATTCTTCACCAAATTTAAAGACATTTTCAGTTATTAGTAGCAAAGCAAAAAAGCCTGAAAATGGACTAAGATCTAATGCCCATACAACATGAGAGTAAGCGGAAGCAAATAAGCAATAGCCATGGAGTTTCACTACCGAAGATGGACTTAATAATAAGAGAACTCTGAGTGTTTTTTTTTATGCAATAATGCAATAGGTTAGCTAAGAATGCAATGATGCCATAGGTTACGGAGATAGATATATAAACTATAGAGAGAGGAAAAAGTTTGAATCAATCTTTCGTTGAGCACTTGTCATAATTATTACTTTAAAATATGGGCAATTTACCAAAGGGCGTACCCAAATATTAGTATTTACCAAAATGCGTACCATGGTTTCATTGTTACCAAATAACGCACTTATATTAGTGAACTTCCTCTTATACCCCTTCTGCCAAAGTACTGCATGTCATTTTCATTCTCTTTCTCTTTCTCTTTTTCAATAACGAATTTCGAGACATTTAAAAATATTTTTTCAGACTTTTTATTTTAAAATAATATATTATGGAATCGGATAAAAAACGTACGATAAAAATTGAAAAAATATTTCAATTAAAAAAATATCTCAATTAATAATTTAATATTTTTTAAAAATATAAATAAATTATTTTTTATATTTGATTAATATAAATTAATATATTTAATAATATTATTAAATATATTAATATATAAAAAACTTTAAAAAAAGTTGAAGTTTTTTTTTTAATTTCAAACAGCGTGGGCCTGAAATAAAATATTTCAGGCCCAGCCACGCATATGATCTCAAGCAGCTCAGGGACATTTTCTTCATTTGGGAGAATAAATTTCTTGATAAACTTTGAATTTTGCAATATCAAGTAATTAAGCATGCTGAGTTTTGCACACAGATCTTTGGAGTTCAAAATCTCGACGGCGTCGAATCAAGGAATTACCCTCTTCTCCAAACTATACAACAGATGTGTTAGTTGATGTGCAATGCAAGAAGGCTTTAACCTGACTTCATTGATGATGAACTCCATGTATTGTGTACGATTCTTCTTGTGACAAGCAGCCTGGGCCTGAAATATTTTATTTCAGGCCCAGCGTGGGCCTGAAATAACTCAGGGCCTGAAATCTTGCGTCGAATTGAAATCATGTGTTATGATAGGTTTTTTTACGTAGGTCTAAAACTTAAAGAAACATCTCTTTATATTTTTGAAATCACAATAAAAATTATTGAGAAAGACTACCTACGAGATGAATTCTAATTAATATAAAATAAGGATTATATTAAAAATGAACATATATCGATTTTTTGAATAAAAAAGTCAAAATTATTTATTATATTAATTTAAATATTATATATTATATTAATATATTTAATTTTTATAAGTTTTGATAGGAGAGCCTGAAGTCATCTGACTTCAGGCCCTCCTTAGGCCTGAAGTCAGATGACTTCAGGCCCTCCTTGGGTCTGAAGCATCTGCGTAAATAATTAATTTAATCAAAATAATTAATTATAAAAAAAACTTCTAATGATTATTTTTGGTGTCCAAACTTCTAAATGATTATAAATTATGTTGCAATAGGAGTTTTCTAGGTCTATCAGTGGGTTTCGCTCAAAACCCACTGATATTTTTTTAGAAATTCAGATATGAGAGGTCCATCAGTGGGTTTTGCTCAAAACCCACTGATAGAACTAAACTACACCTATTGCTTTAGGAAAAATAAAAATTTGAGGTTTGGACACCTAAAATATTTTCTCCAACCTCAACCCTAACTTTTGATAATGATATTTCAGAAATTCAGATATGGGAGGTCCATCAGTGGGTTTTGCTCAAAACCCACTGATGGAACTAAACTACACCTATTGCTTTGGGAAAAATAATAATTTGAGGTTTGGACACCTAAAATACATTCTCCTAACTCTACCATAACTATTGATAATGTTTTTTCAGAAATACAGATATGAGAGGTCCATCAGTGGGTTTTGCTCAAAACCCACTGATGGAAGAACTAAACTACACCTATTACTTTAGGAAAATTAATAATTTAATAATTTTTAAAAATATAAATAAATAATTTATTATATTTGATTAATATAAATTAATATATTTAATAATATTATTAAATATATTAATATATAAAAAACTTAAAAAAGTTGAAGTTTTTTTTTTTGATTTCAAACAGCGTGGGCCTGAAATAAAATATTTCAGGCCCAGCTTGGGCCTGAAATATTTTATTTCAGGCCCAGCGAGGGCCTGAAATATTTTATTTCAGGCCCAGCGTGAGCCTGAAATAACTCAGGGCCTGAAATCTTGCGTCGAATTGAAATCATGTGTTATGATAGGTTTTTTTACGTAGGTCTAAAACGTAAAGAAACATCTCTTTATATTTTTGAAATCACAATAAAAATTATTGAGAAAGACTACCTACGAGAGGAATTCTAATTAATATAAAATGAGGATTATATTAAAAATGAGCTTTTATATATATATATATATATATATATATATATATATATATATATATATATATATATATATCTCGATTCTTTGTATAAAAAAGTCAAATATTATTTATTATATTAATTTAAATATTATATATTATATTAATATATTTAATTTTAATAGGTTTTGATAGGAGGGCCTGAAGTCTTTTTGATTTCAGGCCCACGCAGCCTGAAATCAAAAAAATTACAATTTTTTATTATTTTTTTATATATTAATATATTTAATAATATTATTAAATATATTAATTTATATTAATCAAATATAAAAAATTATTTATTTATATTTTTAAAAATTATTAAATTATTAATTTTTCCAAAGTAATAGGTGTAGTTTAGTTCTTCCATCAGTGGGTTTTGAGCAAAACCCACTGATGGACGTCCCATATCTATATTTCTGAAAAAACATTATCAATAGTTAGGGTAGAGTTAGGAGAATGTATTTTAGGTATCCAAACCTCAAATTATTATTTTTCCCAAAGCAATAGGTGTAGTTTAGTTCCATCAGTGGGTTTTGAGCAAAACCCACTGATGGACCTCCCATATCTGGATTTCTGAAATACCATTATCAAAAGTTAGTGTTGAGGTTGGAGAAAATATTTTAGGTGTCCAAACCTCAAATTTTTATTTTTCCCAAAGTAATAGGTGTAGTTTAGTTCCATCAGTGGGTTTTGAGCAAAACCCACTGATGGACCTCTCATATCTGGATTTCTAAAAAAATATCAGTGGGTTTTGAGCGAAACCCACTGATAGACCTAGAAAACTCCTATTGCAACATAATTTATAATCATTAGAAGTTTGGACACCAAAAATAATCATTAGAAGTTTTTTTTATAATTAATTATTTTGATTAAATTAATTATTTACGCAGATGCTTCAGGCCCAAGGAGGGCCTGAAGTCAGATGACTTCAGGCCCTCCTATCAAAACTTATAAAAATTAAATATATTAATATAATATATAATATTTAAATTAATATAATAAATAATTTTGACTTTTTTATTCAAAAAATCGATATATGTTCATTTTTAATATAATCCTTATTTTATATTAATTAGAATTCATCTCGTAGGTAGTCTTTCTCAATAATTTTTATTGTGATTTCAAAAATATAAAGAGATATTTCTTTAAGTTTTAGACTTACGTAAAAAAACCTATCATAACACATGATTTCAATTCGACGCAAGATTTCAGGCCCTGAGTTATTTCAGGCCCACGCTGGGCCTGAAATAAAATATTTCAGACCCTCGCAGGGCCTGAAATAAAATATTTCAGGCCCAGGCTGCTTGTCACAAGAAGAATCGTACACAATACATGGAGTTCATCATCAATGAAGTCGGGTTAAAGCCTTCTTGCATTGCACATCAACCAACACATCTGTTGTATAGTTTGGAGAAGAGGGTAATTCCTTGATTCGACGCCGTCGAGATTTTGAACTCCAAAGGTCTGTGTGCAAAACTCAGCATGCTTAATTACTTGATATTGCAAAATTCAAAGTTTATCAAGAAATTTATTCTCCCAAATGAAGAAAATGTCCTTGAGCTGCTTGAGATCATATGCGTGGCTGGGCTTGAAATATTTTATTTCAGGCCCACGCTGTTTGAAATTAAAAAAAAAACTTCAACTTTTTTTAAAGTTTTTTATATATTAATATATTTAATAATATTATTAAATATATTAATTTATATTAATCAAATATAAAAAATAATTTATTTATATTTTTAAAAAATATTAAATTATTAATTGAGATATTTTTTTAATTGAAATATTTTTTCGATTTTTATCGTACATTTTTTATCCGATTCCATAATATATTATTTTAAAATAAAAAGTCTGAAAAAATATTTTTAAATGTCTCGAAATTCGTTATTGAAAAAGAGAAAGAGAAAGAGAATGAAAATGACATGCAGTACTTTGGCAGAAGGGGTATAAGAGGAAGTTCACTAATATAAGTGCGTTATTTGGTAACAATGAAACCATGGTACACATTTTGGTAAATACTAATATTTGGGTACGCCCTTTGATAAATTACCCTTAAAATATTGGAGGAGAAGAAGGAAATTGATTAATTATCTACTCTACCTGACCTAACGTTGGGTCCATTTTAGCTTTCCATATATATTGGCCAAGTAGAAAGGGTTTGGAGTCGGTCATTAATTTACGGTTTTGACAATTTCTAAATGTATTAAAATGGAGAAAGTGATATCATAAATTTTTTTTTTATCGATCGTCTCTAAAATTATGCCATTAATTTTCTTAAAAAATATTTAAATTATAGAACTTTTTTTCAAAATACGAATAAGGTTAATATGTGAAAAACGTATGATATCTAAAAAATGATTAACGAGGTTTTTTTAACCTCGGACGATCGGTCCGGTCCTACGGAAGTTTTCCACCGGCCGCTAGGATAAATCGGGAAGTGCTCGCGGTGGACGGTCTAGAAGCCTAGCGTCCAGGGTTCGCGCCCCATTTAGTGGAAAAAAAAACGTATGTTATCTAGCCATGAGAAGTAAAGTGAAATTAGATATTAAAGAATCGCATTATATGATTATTCAAAGTAGGAAAGTTGCAGGTAAGTAAGCAATTATTTCCCTTTATCGTGCTGGAAATGTACTCACCTTTAGGGTTATTTTCCTGCTATTTGGTTGCATCTCGTCATGGTTGACATGTTAGTCGTTGGATTTTCATGTTTAACTAGGAACTGGGTCGTGTCACATGTCAAGAAACGTTTACCTTGGTGATGGACGTGTTTTAACAAATAAAGTTCATCAGAGTAGACGATTATAAGGAGCAGGTGAAGACTATAAGCATTGATTGCAGCAGAAGGCCAGAAATTAAGCCACCGTAATAGAATTTTCAACTTGATATCTCAAGTAAGAACATTTCAAACCTAGCTAGTTAACCCTCATCTGTTCTATATAAACCCATCACCTCTAAGCTCTCAATGCATTAATCACCATTAACTTCCTCAATACAAGCTCCAGTACTGAGAATTCAAGCTAGGCATGGCTGTTAAACTCCTCCTCATTGCACTGCTTGCCTTGGCTTCCTCGAGTGCAATATTGGCTTCCGATCCTAGTCCCCTGCAGGACTTCTGCGTCGCCGATCTTAAATCCAAGGGTACATATGCATGCATTTAATTAATTATACTCTTCCCTTTCCAGTTAGCATTATATATAATATATATTGATATTTTAATTTGCAGTATTCGTTAATGGATTTCCATGCAAGAACATGGACGACGTGAAAGCGGAAGACTTCTTCCGTAGCGGACTCGATAAACCCGGCGATACCAACAACTACCTCCGCTCCAATGTCACCCCGGTAAACGTGAACCAAATCCCAGGGTTGAACACGCTGGGCATCTCCTTGGTTCGCATTGACTATGGGCCTAATGGTCTCAACCCTCCTCACACCCACCCACGCGCCACGGAGATCCTCGCTGTGCTAGAAGGAGAGCTCTACGTTGGCTTTGTGACCTCCAACCTCAACGGCGGCGGCAACCGCCTCTTCACCAAGAATTTGAAAAAGGGTGATGTGTTTGTGTTCCCGGAGGGCCTCATCCACTTCCAGTTTAACACGGGGAAAACTAATGCGATCGCTTTCGCCGGTCTGAGCAGCCAAAACCCAGGCGTCATCACTATCGCCAACGCTGTGTTCGGATCGAAGCCGCCAATTTCTGATGATGTGCTCGCCAAGGCTTTCCAAGTGGACAAAAACCTCATTGACTGGCTCCAGGCCCAGTTCTGGACCGACAACAACTACTAGCAACCTGCTTAATTTCGAATAATCATCTACCAGCTTTTCGTTATTTGTGTTCATGTTATGTTATGTTGGAATAAGAAAGCCAACAGTAGCGTCCCTACTATTATAATTTTATGTCAGTCGAGATCAATATGTAATGAATAAGAAGACAAGTGGAGATGGTCTGCTAGAAAACAATAATATTTTATATATTCTAATTTGAGTCACCTATATAAATTGTAATATAATTAATCGACTAAAGATTCATGAGTTAGACTGCTAGATAATTGACTAAGTTCAGTTTAATCAAGATTTATTCTTTGCCTCATAAGGTGTTGATGTCGGATATAATATAAATTATTCTGGGACGATAAATTTCTGAAGATTTATGAGAAAAAAAATAAAAAAATAATAACGAAATCAAAATTGAACGTAAACGTTATCGAATAATCATCTACCAGCTTTTTTTTTTTTATTTATGTTCCTGTTACGTTACGTCGGAATAAGAATGCAAGTTGAGATTTTATATATTAATGTGTAATGGATAAGAAGACAAGTTGAGATTGTCTACTAGAAAATAATAATATTTTATTCTAATTTGATCGAGTCGCTTATATAAATTGTAATTTAATTAATCGATCAAAGTTTCTTGAGTTGACGGGTGGATAGTTGACTATCTTGATCATTTAATCAAAATAATCAAAATTTGTTTATTGTTTGCCTAATATGGTGTACCACAACATTAGTCGATTGGGATTAATGTAAAGCTATATAGTTCATTCTCTCATTTTTATTATGCAAAGCTGAATAAAAAATTATTTTACAGATCAAAATTCAAAATTATGCATAACTGAAATTATGCTTTTCAAAATTCCCTTCAAGGTTTAATTGTTTATTTTTTATTTTTTTTCTAGAGGTTCATCAATGTTAAACATGCCTCCTAATATTTTCATTCTTCATTCAAAATGACAATTGAGGGTGAAATTTAGAAGGGTAAAACAAATATTTCAATCTTAAAGAGGAACATTTTGTTGAGGATGATAATTTCACAAATAAAATCGTTAAGTACTTGAATATATCTATGGTTAAAAAAGCCTTAAATATCTAATCTTTGTTTAGAAATCATGCCATAAGATGGTTTGTAAAATTACCTTATGTGTTATTTTATACAAACTTTAATCATATTTTACAAATCAATCTGTAAGATCAAATTAAATGTTTAAAACTCTACTTTTTTTTTACCAAAAACCTTGTGTCAAATTGATTTACAACGTCTTTTTACGATTGATATCGAATAAGCAAGATGAAAATTAATGGTAGTATAAGAAGGAAAAAACAATTATGGTATGATCGTATAATAAAATTATTAGGACAGTATGATTTGGTCAAGTAAAAATACTAGAGACTAGAGACTTGAGCAAGAGTATCAAAAAGAATATATATACAGATGTATATTGTAAAAAAAGGTGGAATATATATCTGCCACCCCAACTACCTCACATGGTCAGCCCCTAATTTGGCCATTATGGAGAGGGTATTTTTCTGAGTTTTATTGAGATTCGAATTCTTGCACCTTATAACAATATTTGTCCTACAGTAACCAACTCAATTGTCTGGGGGCAATATAGAGATGTATATGCATATATGTATTAGCTAATATTGAAGTGTTTTCCATATCAATTAGTTTTAATCTAAGTACTTATATATTTACTTAATTAGTTATTTTTTATATCTAAAATACATTTATAATTTCTTTACAAGTGAATAAAGTGTTGGATAGATGGTGATGCTAAAGGGGAGGGAGTTTGAATAACTTATGACTTCTAATCACTTATTCATATCTACAATTCAAATGCCCTTATGGGTTGGTGCAGCTGGTACTAATTATATCAGTTTTTATTTGTTGGGATCTATAGGCATAAACATTTTATTATCGCAGCGGAAATAATGGATCCCACGAGCGATCCAAGTGAATGAAATACTCATACAAAGTTAGGTCTACAAATTTCTATTTTATAAGCATACCTTTGAAGCATTCCCTTCGATTATCTCGCTCGTCCAAGGTACGCTAGATCTCTTACACGTTCAAGTGTCCATGTCTCTATGCGTATCTACACGAACACGATCTCTCAAGCTTCGGAGAAGAATCACCTTTGTGGTACTAGCCACAAGAGGAGATTCACAAAGCAAGAAGGAGAGGAAGAGAAGGGTTCGGCCAAAGGGAAAGAGGAGAAGAAAAATGATAAAAACATCATCCAAATGATAAGAAAAACTCTTTTATATTTATCCCATGAATATGAAGAGTTTTTATCCCTTTAGCTTCCCTCCATTAAAGCCAATAAAAACTCAATTAAGCACATGTTTCTCATATGACTCTTCAACTTCTCTTCATCCAACAAAGAGAAATTTTTCATCTTCCTCTATTATTAATTCATTAAACATTTAAATGAATTAATACCTCATTCAAATATGATGAGTCTAATCTAAATGAGTCTAACTCAAATTAGAACTCAATCTCATAATCCAATTGGATTCACTTGAGTCTAACTCAATTAATCCAATTCGGATCAAATCAATTAATCTCTGAAACATCGTGTCCTTAGTGTGTGACCCAATAGGTTCTTGTAGCGTTGGCAATGTGTCTAAACTGCTTTAGACACATAAGCAATGAGCGACACTAACAATGCATCATTGCTACCCAAGTGACAAGAAAGTCGAGATCCGACTTAACCTCCATGACTATGACAATGTATGATATTATCCTTCTATCCTTGATATTTAGATTGACCAATGAGACATAGACCGTGTCATCCTCGATCAATCTTGTGTTTCTTGATCCCCGAGTAGACTCACACAAACAAATGAGCTGAATATCTCATATTGACTCATTTGAGCATGGTCATGCTTTTTAATAGTCCTACTCGATAAGGAAGCCCACAGATATCACTCCAATCATATGTGAGGGATAGATCTCATCTACATCACTCACATCCCTCCGCATAATTGATTATATACCCAATGATCACCTTTATAGTCCACCATATTATGGATGATGTTTAACGATACCAAAGTACATAACTCCTTATGTAGGGAACCGTAGTGATTTCAAATATAAGAACTAATCATACTAATAGTCATATGAGAAAGTTTATAACATCATATGACAATCTATGAAACTTTCTCATGACGGGTCAATTCAGTACATATTCTCTAATGTATACCCATGTGTCAACTTGATATCACATATCCATGACTTATGAGCTCAAGTCATTAATTGACCAACATATTAGTCTCCATGCATTAATATTGTCCCTGAATATTAATGCTTAACTAGGAATAATTTAGTGTAATATTCTCTACATTATCTCACTATCGATTCAACCAATTGATATGATGTAAACAAGAACCTACTACCCAAGGATATTATTATACTTTGTTATTTTGCATAAATATAAAGTAGGTATAATAACCAAACTTTACCTTTATTAATAATAGAATATGATACAAAAGTCCCTAGTCAATAATCACATAATTGGCTATAGGGCTTCTACTAACATTATTTTAATAAGACTTTAGGTTAACTCTTAGTGGGCGCAAAATGCCTCGTTAGGCATCTAACCTCCCATATGTAAAGGGTTGCTATACTAGGACAAAATATCCCCAGGATTTACCTGTTTTATCATGATGTGGGGTCGATGATATTGGGTCGCGCTTGGAGTGAGTGATATCACTTTCTTTTATTCCAATGTGTACAATTCATATTAGTATTCAATGCAAAATAAAATACAATTGAAAGACACAACTAAAAAATATATATATGAAACTATCACATTAGTGGCCCCTACAACAGTCTCATGTCATATAGAGGGAGGTTTAACAGGAGCATAGGTGGCAAGCGCATGGCGGGGCCTCTATAGGTGGAGAAATCTTAGGATCGACTCCTATCCGACTTGGACAGAATATCATATGCTTACGATCTATGTCAAGCCCTGAGGGAAAAAAAAAGATTGAAAGACAACTAAGTAATGCTAAAACTAAGATTTTACATGGTAATTTAGGTGAAGTGTCAAGCAACACATTAGATATGATTAGTCAAAACTCAAAAGTTGCAAGTAATTAAGTAATCAATGGCATTCTTTACGTAGTTAGACTTGTTAGTTGTTATATAGAGGCTCCAATAGCTAATTACATATTTATATAGACTCGAAACTTAAACTCATATATAAAAGAAATTCTAATATATAGACTATAATTCCTATCTTATAAAAGAAGGAAAGAAATTCCAAAAGAAAATAAAAAAGACTTATAATCCTAAAATCTCTAAACGCGAACTCAAAATACAAACATATAAAAATATCAAAAATATCTTAAATACCAAAAGGGTGAAAATTACCAAAAAAAAAATCTATGAATCCTCCTGCATTAGTCACCCTGGGTTGAAAGTGCTCGTCTTCGAGTTTAGAGTAGTTTCAAATGGTAGTCTAGGAGAAAGATCATCTGGTACCAACTCGGAAAATATACTAGTAGTGGTTGGACTTTGGGAATCCTCATCGATCCGCAGACGATCACAACATCATGGACACTCCTCTTGTCCATCTTCCCATCCCTCGAGTACTTCTCCACCACTAAGTGATCGATCAAGCTTTTAAGAGAGATAGTCTTAGTCAACTCGATTGCAACGTCAACAAAGTCTGCAAGAGTCCGCTAATATATGTTCTCCCTTTTAGTTGACCTAGTGGATCATTGTAGAAATGAATGGCATGCTTCCTTCTGCGCATGAAGATCTTGAAGAAGACTGTCGTTCTTTCTTTGAAAGTAAAATCGACGAAAATTCGAAGCCCAAATGGACTGACTCCTCCCAATTGGGTATTATTATCCCTATTAGGTGAGTTTATTTATAAGTTGCACATGTAAATATAATTTTAACCCTTTCACTACAAGAAATTTTGGATTCAACAACACCCAATAGACAACGATTTTTCAAAAAACCGTTGTCTTTTTTTATTTAACAACGGTTTTTTCAAAAACTGTTGTTGTTGAAAAAATTTTGCGGAAAAAGACAACGGTTGTTAAAAAACCGTTGTCTTATATATGTCAAAGACAACGGTTTTTTTAAAAACTTATGTCTATTGGCTTGGTTACAACAACTGATTTTAATTAACCGTAGTCTATTGGTGTTGCTTACATGGTAATACACAATAGCGAGTGGGCGAGCGCGAAAACGAAAATGCCCGCCGCTTTTATATAACACATGGTACCTCCCCTTTTTGCCGTGCCCTAGCTTCTCTGTTCGAACCCCACCCTCGCCGACCCCTCTCCCTTCCTCCTCTCCCTCTCGCCCGACGTCGCCAACCCAGCCAGCCTCTCCTCTTTGCATCGCCGCAACCCATCATCGCGCAACCTCCTTCCCCTCTTGCCTCTTCGCGCAATCTCCTCTTCGCATCGCCGAGCCAGCACTACAGCTTAACCTCCTTCCCCTCTTGCCTCTTTCCGGCCAACCCTCGTCTTCCCAGCGGCAGTTCCCGTGGGTGTTCGAGACCGGTAAGGGAATTGGCAAAATCTTGAGCATTTTTCGAAAACGATTTAGGGGATGGAAATGAATGAGGATTTTGAGATCCGAAATGTCGCTAGCAATCAATCTAGTTTTTTCTGGAAGAAATAGTGATGGATTTTGGGTCGATTTCTTTTGCAGGGACTATGGAAGCATCGATGCTAGGGTTCGACGTGAACCGGGCGCCGTTTGTCGAGGAAACGGACGAGGGGGTGGCGACGTCATCGTCGCCCAGCAGCACAATAGCACAATGTAAGCCAAATTTTGTTTCCGTTGTTGAAGACAGTACCTAAATCAATCAACTTCATGCCATGATACTCTCCACCACAATAGCACTCCAAGTATGAGCCAGGTCTTCTTGTTATTTTTGGTGGCTAGAAACTCTAAAGGAAATGGGCACACCCTTTTGCTGCTCTCTTCCCCTCAATATTTTCTTGTCAAACTATCCTACAAATTCAAGTTCTCAGTGGTTGTTATATCTCCAAAGCATAGCACATGTTGTTACCCTTAAAGAAGGGCTCTGCTTGGACTACTAAGTTTGGCCCAGCTACATCACGCATTGGCTCTGCGTAGCACTGGCAAAAGATACACCTAGCTGTGCTTTATCATTATTAATATACGCCAAACATCCTGTACAATAATGAAATACACCCTCATTTTCTCATCTTCTGCACCTTTAACCACATATGCTCCTTTATGGTCTTCTTAAAAGAAACATGTGGTAATTAGAGTCAGCATAGTGGTAATTGTGTATCTACCTTCATTTTTGTGCAGTCCATGCTAGTTACTAAAACTCTTTCTTTGGATTGTTTTTGATGGAATGAACTTTGAGATAGTAAGATTCATTTAATGAGATTCTCTTATAATCTAGTATTCAAGCAAATGAATTGTATTTGTAGGGAGGAGTACAGAGAGTCCACATAATAGATGGTACTCTTATTGGGGCCTTGCTACTAGAATTATTTACAAGGGATGGAGTGGGGACAATGGTGGCTAGGTGTGTATTTACCCTGCAAAGCTTTCTGTGACACTCATTTGGATTATCATATTGATAAGTAAATAAGACAATTATTTGTTTCTTTCAATGAAGAATTTTGCCTAGATGGAACCACGTGTCATGATATTTTCAAGAAACTGCAAACTACCATAAAAAGAGTTGGTTATATATTTAAATTTCTTTCATACATGTGCCTCTTGTATTTCTTGATAAATTTTTCTAGTGAAATTCTGTGTGAGAGAATTTACACAAGTGAAATGTTTTCTTAACCATCTGAAAACTTCTTTTCTTAGTTAGGTTGATCGATAGAACAGTTTTCCCCCCAGATTGGATACTAATCAACCTTTTATTCTTCTGATGAACTATGTACTTCAGTGATATTTATGAGGGAACACGATCAACTAGAACTGGTGATCTTCCAGGCATTAGAAAAGTTGTTCAGCCTTTGGAAGACTCTGGTGTACTTATCCATAGAAATATTGAAGAGGTTTACTTATCTTTTTTCCTTGAATATCAGTTATGTTAAAGTCTCCAAGTTAGTTATCTTTTCTCATCTTTGATACTTGACATCTGATACACTTACACATAAAGTTTGGTGCTTTAAACATTATTGTCATCTTCAGCTTCTCAAGCAGTTGGGTTCGTTTATAGTAGTTGAAAGAGATGGTTCAGTTATTGCATGTGCTGCCCTTATCCCCTTTTTTAAAGATAACTTTGGAGAAATTGTTGCTATTGCAGTCTCTCCAGAGTGCCGTGGTCAAGTAAAAGGAGACAAGTTATTAGGTATCTACTTCTATCTTTACTACCATATTAATCTTCATTTTCTATGTGATGATCTTGCATGAAATAGTGATCTTAATCCAATGATTGGAGTTATACTTTTTAAAAATTTAAAGAACAAATGACAAAAAGGTGATAACGCTTACCCTAGCTCGCCCCATGTTGTTTGCCATTGCTTTCAAATTGATATATTTTTTGCTAAGTCAATGCTATTACTAAATGTAGTTACTGGAGGGATTGCAAAGCTCTCTGCTTATATCCAAGATTCCTAGTTTGTCACATGATAAAGGAACCAAGAACTTGCATAAAGGCGGACCATCTTCTAGAGGTAACTTTATTCTTAAGAAAAAGATACATTTATCCTTATCCTTTCCGACTTGCCAGTATTTAAATTCTCCAATTTTTTTTTCAGGTCAGAGTCAGATAAATCGCAGATAGCTTCCTTACTGATGCATTTCAGTTCACATAGGAATTTCCAGCGCCACTATGACAGAATTAAATCTAGGGTTCATGTACATGAATGCAGGATAAATTTAGTGAACTGAAGGACCAAATGAAGGCTGGATTACTTCTCAACACAAATGAGGTTTGCCCAAGACATTTTGTTCTACATGCTAAATGTTTCCTTTTTTGCAATTCAAGTTATGTATATTGCATCTCATATGTTCCCTTAAATGCTTTTTCTGGACCAGGCTAAGTTCCTACAACTTTATTCAAAATGCAAGTGTTTTGAAACTGTAATTTTTTGACTCACTTGACAAGGGTAACCATGCCTAAGAAATAGAGAAAAATTTCTAATTTTTCCTCCAGTTAATTTACAATTTTTAGTTATCATTCTTTATATCATGGTTATCATACGACATGCTTGTTTGGACCGGGTGCATGTTGACAAGGATACGAGTTCGTAAAATTTAAAATTTTTTCGTGCAGCGGAAGAGTTTGCATAAAATAATTTCCTAAATTATTTTAACTTCGTATCTAGCATGCAACCTTATAGTGTGTTGACATAATCATAAAATAAAACTTTGCGGAAAAGTAAACTAATTTACTTTATACCTTTCGTAACTCGAAGAAAGGGACGAGATCCAACCGTAGCGTCCCTTGGAAGCTTCGCCTCTATTCGCGTCCACGCCGAGTTCTCTTCGGGATGACTTCGCAAAGTCACGAGTTTTGTGCCGACGAGAACTACTAGATTCTCTATGGGCACAACTTAGAAGAACAAGAGAAAAATTAGAAAACTAACCAACGAAGTAACGGAATCGAATTCCGAGAAGAGAGGAGTCGCTATCCGCTTCTTCTTCTTCTTGTTCGGGTTCTCCTTCTTCTTGATTGCTCACGCCAACTTCAAAGGGGGAAGTTGTTTGGTGCGCCGGCCCTAAACCACTAGGGTGGGCGCCAGCCCTAGGCAAGAGAGGGAGAGGGAGAGGAGAAGAGATTAAGAGAGAGAGGGAGAGAATAATTAATCTCTTGATTAATTGATTGGAATATGGGCTAGCCTTTGGTTCCTTTATATAGTAGCAACTCCTTTGCTAAGTCTCCCTCTAAACCGAATTAACGAAATTAACGGAATTAGTTATAAGAAATTTATCTTATAAATTTTCTTATTAATTATTCCGTTTAAACCGAGTCTTTATTATAAACCAATTTATAATAAAACTAATTCTTCTTCTCTTTAAATTATGGAATAAATTTTTATAAGAAATTTATAAACTTTCTTATTATGGAAAAATCAATTCATAATTGATTTTATAAAATTAAAATAAACCAATTCATGGATTATTTTAATCTTCCATAAAAGAATAAATTTCTATAAATTTTATTTATATAAATTTCTTTATACAAATTTATTTATCCATAATTTATAAAATAAATCGCACTAGATTTATTTTATTAACTAAACCAAAATTAATTGGTTTTCTCCTCTTATTGTGGCCGGCCACCAAAGGGGTTTTTGGCACCCTCTTTGGCCGGCCAAACCAACCCGAACCGCCGCGAATTAAACTCATTTAATTCACCCAAAAAGCCTTCAAAAGACTTAGCCATTTTTAGCTTCCATTGCGCCTCTGACTAACTCAGATTCGACTTATTTCTCTTGATCGGAAAATCCAATTTTCAACTCGTTTTAAATCCCTCGGATTACTCGTAGTGCGTGTGACTAAATAGGCTTTCGATTTATGTTGGCCGTCTATAATCAACTAATTATAGAACGATCATGAGTGACACCTAGTAGTACATCATGATCCCCAATTAATCGAAAGATCAACGGTTTGACCTCAGAAGAAATTATTCTGAAACCCTTCAGCAGCTCTAATGAATCGTGCCCCATTCCTTTCACCACCTTATACCCACTTGGTTCAGGACACGGTCTATGGTGTCAGTCCCCACTAGGCTGACTACGTCACACCTAGCCCAAGTAGTGTCTTTCTCGTCCTTTGGATTTCTAATTACTCTCATGTAAGAGACTCGCACTCTAAATATGATATACTCTAGCCAGAGGTTTTTGAGTAACAATCCGACGATAGGCCTGGGTATACATCTCCTCGCAAGGAGTGGTGAATCCTTTGTAGGCTGCTTAAACATCTTCGGGCACTTCGGCTTATACCCAATCATCCTGGGTCCACACCTCCTTGGAGATGCTTGCTTAAGATGTTAAAGTATAAGTCTCCATGACCAAGATGACTTGAACACCGCAAGTCAAAGGAACATCGCACTTAAGCTGCAGTAAGAACTTCATTGACATATCTTTATAGATAACCATATGAAGTTTTACAGCTAGTCACTCCAATGAATTAGTTCCCTTAACTAGCATCCATGTTTATCTCCGGACATCCCAATGTCACCAGCCAGTGAAAATCAGCTGATTAGAGAATAACTCATGCTAGTCTCAACAGAATTGATAGTGTCCGTTTTTATCAATTCATCGACTAGGGATATTTTCAATACTTCACATTTGCACATATAGAGATAATCACAAGTTGTGATCCCATCACAAATTCTCTTATGCTGTGAGTTGTATTGCGGACATTCAGTAGATGAGTTTAAGATCCCAATCAAATACACAAACATGTATACTCAAATAGTGAATTATCATTTATTAGAATAAATGTTTACAATCATAAGGCGATTGCCTTAGGACACTTCTCTCATATTACTAACAAACTCCCACTTGGCCTAATGCCAATCGCTACGGTATCCAATACCATAGGCTCTAACATGTCCCTCAAACTTGCTTTGAGGCAAGGCCTTAGTTAAAGGATCCGCTATATTCCTTTCAGTGGGAACCCTCTCAATTTGTATGTCATTCCTACTTATAATCTCTCTGATCAGATGATAGCGTCGAAGCATGTGTTTGGATCGCTGATGAGACCTTGGTTCCTTCGCTTGTGCAATAGCTCCATTGTTGTCGCAGTAAACCGGCACTGCTTCATCAATGGTTGGAACCACACCAAGTTCTGAGACAAACTTCTTGATCCAAACTGCTTCCTTTGCTGCTTCCGAAGCTGCGATATACTCCGCTTCCGTGGTAGAATCTGCTACGGTGTCTTGTTTGGAACTTTTCCAACTTACTGCGCCTCCATTCAAAGTAAATACGTATCCAGACTGCGATTTGGAGTCATCCTTATCTGTCTGGAAACTGGCATCTGTATACCCACGTATTATCAAATCTCCTTCTCCATATATTAGAAATACATCCTTAGTTCTTCTTAAGTACTTAAAGATTGTCTTAACAGCTGGCCAATGATCCATTCCTGGATCAGACTGGTATCTGCTTGTGACGCTCAGAGCATACGATACATTGGGCCTAGTACATAACATAGCATACATGATAGATCCTATTGCGGATGCATAGGGAATCTTATTCATGCAAATCCTCTCGTCTTCTGTGCACGGACACATAGACTTCGAAAGGTTGATCCCATGCCTGATGGGAAGGTAACCTTTCTTGGATTCCGACATGCTAAACCTTTTTAGCACTCGGTCTATATATGTAGACTGCGAAAGACCAAGCAACCGTTTTGATCTGTCTCTATAGATTCTAATCCCAAGGATATAGGTTGCTTCTCCCAGGTCTTTCATGGAGAAAGTTTTGGACAACCAAATTTTAACTGTCTGTAGACTGATATATCGTTTCCTATAAGTAAGATGTTATCGACATATAATACTAGGAATACGACTGCACTCCCACTAACCTTCTTGTACACACAAGGTTCGTCAGGATTTTGTGAGAAATCAAACTCTTTGATTGTCTCATCAAAACGGATGTTCCAGCTCCTAGATGCTTGCTTCAGTCCATATATGGATCGTCGAAGCTTGCATACCTTGGTTTTATCAACCGATGTGAAACCTTCAGGTTGTATCATGTATACATCCTCAAGCAGGTTTCCGTTAAGGAAAGCTGTTTTCACATCCATTTGCCATATCTCATAATTATAATGAGCTGCTATGGCTAGGAGCATCTGAATGGATTTAAGCATAGATACTGGCGAATATGTTTCGTCATAATCAATCCCTTGTTTTTGACGATATCCTTTTGCCACTAATCTAGCTTTAAAGGTAACAACATTACCTTCCATGTCGATTTTCTTCTTGAAAACCCACTTGCACCCTATGGGCTTAATCCCTTCAGGTGGGTTAACCAAGTCCCATACTTGATTTTCGTACATGGAATCCATTTCCGACTTCATGGCCTCAAGCCATTTGTCCCTTTCTGAATTTTTCAGAACATCTTCATAACTGATAGGTTCATCATCACTTATGAGTAACACGTCGTTCGATTCACTTACGAGAAATCCGTATCTCTCTGGAATATTGCGTGTCCTATCAGACCTACGAAGAGGTGGTGTTGTTTTAGGTTCAACTGATAGCTCATCACTATGAATTATCGGTTGCGGGTCTAGACTAGGTGTCTCTGTAATGTCTATTGGAGTTTCTTGAACTTCATCAAGTTCAATGCCACCCCCACTGTTTTCTTGTAAAAGAAATTCTTCTTCTAGAAATACAGCATGCCTTGAAACAAACACCTTTTGCTCCAAGGGATGATAGAATTGGTAACCCTTCGTTTCCTTAGGGTATCCAATAAATAGACATTTATCAGACTTAGCATCCAATTTGTCTGATACAACCCGCTTTACATAAGCAGGACAACCCCATATCTTAAGGTGAGTTAAGTGAGGTTTCTTACTATTCCATGTCTCATATGGAGTAGTAGAGACTACCTTGGTCGGGACTCTGTTTAGCAAGTAAACAGCTGTCTTTAGTGCATAGCCCCAAAAGGATCTTGGAAGAGTTGCATGATTCATCATAGACCTAACCATGTCCATCAAGGTTCGGTTGCGCCTCTCAGATACACCATTATGCTGTGGTGTATATGGTGGAGTCCATTGGGACAGTATCCCATTGTCCCTAAGATAATCTTGAAACTCTTGACTCAAGTATTCACCATCCCGATCGGATCGAAGTATCTTAATACTTTTGCCAAGTTGTTTCTCTACTTCATTTCTGAACTCTTTGAATTTCTCAAAAGCTTCAGATTTGTGTTTCATCAAGAACACATACCCGAATCGTGAGTGATCATCGATAAAGGTGATGAAGTAGCTATAGCCTCCTTGTGCTAGAGTTGACATTGGTCCACATACATCGGTATGTATTAGACCAAGCAATTCTCCCACTGGATTACCTTTTCCAGAAAAGGGTAATTTGGTCATCTTGCCTTTTAAGCATGATTCGCATGTATCAAATGAACCGGGTTCAAATGATTCCAAAATTCCACATCGGTGTAATTCGGTCATGCGTTTCTTACTTACATGGCCAAGACGGCAATGCCAAGTGTAGGAGTCTATTTGATTATCTATTCGAGCACGTTTGTTGCTAACTTCGATATTGAAAACGTCACTGGATAAATCTAACGTGTAGATACCATTGCACAAAGTTCCATTCCCATAAAGAACGTCATTTAATGTTATGTAACAACAATTGTTACTAAAAGTTAAATGATAACCCTTTTCATTCAAGCATGAAATAGATACAATGTTCTTTATTAACGAAGGAACGAAATAACAATTATCCAATTCTAAGACACGTCCAGTGGGGACCTTTAGCAAATAGGTTCCGATGGCAACAGTAGCAATCTTTGCTCCATTTCCAACTCGCAAATTCGCTTCTCCTTTGACGAGTCTTCTTCTATTCCTTAGCCCCAGTATGTCATTACATATATGTGAGCTACATCCAGTATCAAGTACCCAAGTGTTTGAGGAAATAGAGTGACATTCAATAACGAAGATACTTGAAGAGGATGGGGCATCGGATGCCTTCTCTTTCAAGGACTTAAGATAAATTTTGCAGTTTCTTCGCAAGTGACCCTCCTTGCCACAGTGATGGCAAGTGCCTTTTAGGGTATTTTCAGTCTTTTTGGCCTTTTTCTTCTTTCCCTTATTCTGTTCATTGGCCTTCCTCTTAGAACCTTTCTTCGAGGAACCAACTAACAGTACCGTCTTTTGATCCTGCTTCACAGAAGGCTCTACAGTCTTCAGCAGGTTGAGCAACTCAGAAAACTGGTCTGGAGTTGTGTTTTCAGGAGGACGATTGGGAAGTTGATCTTTAAGGACATAAGCAAGCTTCTCTGCCTTGAGGACTATCCTCAGGTTTCGAAGCCAGTCCATGAAGTTTGGCCCAGTCAGTTTATTGGTGTCCAAAATGGAACGCAAGTTTAGGGAAGACATGATCGAGTGATTATCCTAGAAATACAAATTGAGATTATGTGAGAAGATTGATTAAAGAATGTATCAACATACATTAATAAAATTCTATTTATTTTTCAAATTGAATAACCCTTTTTATCAATTCGGGAGATCGTAGGAACATCTCCAAATAGGTTGATATCCAACCATAGATAAGAACAACCATGACTGTGGCCATCAAGTTTTTCTTAGCTATGAAGGTAGGTAATTATACCGATTACATATCACATATATGCAATTATCACATTATGCTATCAACTAATTGAATGTTTGCATAAATCATTGGGTTGTTAACTCATTAACAAGTATGCATCATATACATAACACCCAACTGCACCTCTCTTTGCATCGACCTTGGCTGTGGCACAACAAATCGATGCTCCAAGCTTAAGGCTGACCCATCAATCAAGAAATAGTTTTAATATGGTTGGAGCTCATTCAACCGTTTAGTCAGGCTTGGATGTGTCCAACAACCAAAACTAAGGATTGACCTCTGACTCCAACTATATTATCCGTAAACTAATTCCATGGTTTGAACATGTTGAGGTTCAAGTTGGGCATGGATGTGTCCATCAACCCAAACGAGAAACAAAACTCCGGTTCTAACCATATCAATGGAAGGTGTTAGCCTTAATATTTTGCAAGGGGCTTTTGGGTCTCATCTTTTCTAAGCACATTCATGACATATAATTATGTCATGACTAACGATTTCCTTAATAAAGTATGTATGTAACTTAATTTATCAAGTCTCATGAATTGAATTAGGAACCGGATTTCCTCATTCTAATTTCATACTTTATTAAAAGGAATTGTTTTGGGAAACAATTTCCTAAATTGTCATAATTAATTTCGGAAATAATATGTTCAAGACTTTGATTTCTCTAAATCAAATCTTATTAAATTAAGAGACAAATCCCTTAATTCAACTACATATTATTTTCATGAAAATCTTATTTAAGAATACTCTATAGGAAACCATTTTCCTAATTAATTTTGGAGACAACAATATGTAAGAGCATCACCTCTTCAACATATTTTATTCATGGATTTAATTAATTACAACAAATTATTTTCTAAGGGTGGCTCCCCGAGGCTCAGATACCCAAAGAAAAGTAATGTGTTGTAAATCTAATTGGACGGCTCCCCGAGGCTCAATCCAAAATAAACATGACAATTTCAATTAAAAAATTGGGAAATTAAATTACAACAACTAACTTTAAATTGGACGGCTCCCCGAGGCTCAATCCAAAATAAAGAATTTTGTTGTCAATTTAAAAACCAATTC